>JAULBS010037370.1:0-10068 GCA_032355785.1 Symmetromphalus regularis
TATTAGTAGGGGGGATAACTCTTATAATTCTGCTAAGCGCGGCGAGTATTGCCTTGGATTCCTAAGAATCAAAAGGGCACCAAGGCAATTTTGAAGACACATCAGGGGCACAACGGTAAATGTAAGTTTCCTATGGGACATTAAGATAAACACTTGAAAGGTCGATTTTTTGTATTGTCAACTAACATTTCTGAGTTATTTCATGTTTAAGTTTAGTTAAGAAATATATGCTTTATTTGGGCTGGAATCCACCAGGTGCTCATTTGGCCTTTCTGACTGCCTACTATGAGTTGCTCCACGAAACAGCACTGAGGCAAGCGGAAAAAAAGGGCATGACAATATTTGCCTTCTTTAGAAATGAAAATAAGAGGGTATTGCGACAAAGAGACAGGGCGGCAAGGCAAATGCCGTAATCAATTCATGAAATTCGACTCCTGATATTATAATTATGTTCGTGTATTAATAAATGTATGCTATTGCTGGTAACCTGTCAAAGTTTTTAACTCTCTGCTTAGGCAGTAAACCATGAAGATTAAAATTACCTTGAGATATGAATATTAATACAACTTGTTATCTCGTTTTTCTGTGAAGCATTGTTTCGTACGTCGTCCGGTCCAAGTATAAACACCAATCCACCCTCCCACTTAGGGCATTTTTGTGTAAATGTATCTGAAATTTCAAAGATAGCTACCCGTGCTTATAAAATATTGACGTACTGGTTCACACAGAAATTTCCATTATTTACTGATCTGTGTGTGTGTGTCTGCGTGTGTCTGTGTGTGTGTATGTGTGTTATTATGTGTGTGTGTTTGTGCAATGAGGTGTTTGTGTGTGTGTATGTGTGAGAGTGTAATGTGTTTTTGTGTGACGTGGTTTACTTGTGTGTAATGTGGTGTGTTTTTTGTGTGAATTAGTGTGTGTATATACTTGTGTAAGTGTGCAATGTGTGTATGTGTGTACGTGCGCGGGTGCATATGTATATGTAAAATATGGTATTACACACATATAATATAAACATTTTAAAATATAACGCTGAAATATAATTTAATTCCGAGATAAGTAACAAGAAACTTGGCATTTAGCAACCTGCTGTCATCTCACAATTAGCTAGATTAGAAGTCTTTTGTCAGTGCCGGAGTTATCCTCTCACTCTGTGTTTCGTAGGTTCCTACCAGCAGCTTGTAAACTCGTGAATGTTATCATTGTTTTGTATCATTGATAATGATATAATTATGTTGTAACAGATTTACTGATACTAGCACAGGTTAGGTCAGATTGACCTCATACAGGCACGCATTCAGCAGTTACCGAATTAGATTATGTTTGGTACATGTAGTAACTATTGTCTAGGTGTGGAAAAAGATATGGTTCCAACAGTTGACTTCTCTTTGTTGACCTCTAAGGGCCATAACGCGTCTCAAGCAGACATTGAAAACACGGCGACTCAGTTGATCCACGCTTTCAGCTCGATTGGCTTTTGTTATCTCGTCAACCATGGCGTCTCACATTCATTGGTAAGTATTTGTGTGCATCTGTGCATTCGTGTATAGGTATTGTAAAACCTGTGTTATTATCTACATTAAAATGCGTTTTGTTAGGCCATTGATGGTAGGTGATGTATCATATTCTTGTTCTACTGTCGAGAAAAAGTTGATTGTCTGGTATATCATGATGGAATATTTTGCTTGTTACTGTTCTGCAGAAATATGAGAGAGAAAGAGAGAGAAAGAACGAGAGAGAAATAAAGAGAGAGGATGGGGAGAGAAAGAAAGAGAGAGAGGGAGGGAGGGAGAGAGAGAGAGAAAGAAGGATATATTTATTTTTTGTTTAATGACTACACTCCATTCCTTATTCCTTATTAATTAATGTGAGTTGTGGGGTAAAACATAATATGCAGTTGCACTCAAACTATGAGAGCCGCTTTGTCTTAACAGTTAACCCTTGATTCAGACTTTTCAGTGTATTATTTCAACACGTATAAACAGTCTGAACTACGAATCCAGGCTGAATTATCAACGAGAAATCGGGCCAAAGTACCAGTTATGCATCACTGGACTTTCAATTGATATCGAATTTGAACACATTCTCAAATCATGTATTCAACTGATTTTGTTACTGATCCTGTCACTATGAATATTATTTTTGTAAAAATAAAATCCTAATATGCTGTCGTTTGACAGCCCAAGGGCTTTTTCTCATCGATAGTTCAACCTCGATTCTTGGTTCAAACTGTGTCCACACGTTAAGAGAATGGATTGAACTGTAGATCATGGTTGAACTGTCAACGAGAAACTGGGCCCAAGTGTATTTAATAAAGTTTCACAGTTTCAAAGTTAGAATCAACCTGTTTGTGTTTCCAGGTGGACGGTGTTTTCAAAGTGTCCAAATTGTTCTTTGAGCAGACTTCAGATGTGAAACAAAAGTACGCAAGACCGGAAGACTCCAACCATGGCTGGGCTGGACTGGAGCGAGAAAAGTTAGGAAAGCAAATAATATTGGGCATGATTTTTTTACTTTGTAAAGATACCAAAATAGTTTTATTACATTTTATGTCAGGTGTTACAGTTCAGTACTACTTTTATTATAATTCAGACAACAAAAATGTTTGTAGAAAAGGAAGGTTCAACAACAACAAGCACATTGTTTTAATCAGCAACTACTAGCTATCAAATAGCTAGTATTTATGGTCTAAAGAATAAACCCGCTACACCATATTAGCTATACTTTTCGATTAGCATCAACGTATCGCGTTTAAACGCATTTCGCCATAAAGGACATCACATACCACAACCTTTGATTTACCAGTTTTGTATCACACTGGCTAGCTGGTTTTGAATCACTTGTTCTGTATGTTCTGTACTTACCAGAAAATGTTTTAACCAGATGCTACGAATACTTCTTCCAAGCATTAGCATTGACTTCATTGCACGTACACGATTTGCTAATTAGAATAGTATGGTTTGTATAAGCCTATTTCCAATTAATGTGCAAACATGTACTTTGTGGATATATTCTTTGACATTGTATTGTAAACAAATCGCCCTGAAAAGAATAAAAAGTATGGTTTGTTTAACGACACTACAGTACATTTTTATTCAGCGGGTATTATGTGTCAGACATATATTGTTTAGATTAAACCCGCTACAAAACACATAGGCTACTCTTTCCGATTAGCAGTAAGGTATTGTTTATATCTGCTTTCACATAGATAGGATAGCACATTCCACTGCCTTTGATAAACCAGTTGTGAACCACTGTTCGGTGCAAGTGGCGTGCACCTGCTCATTGAGCTTTGTGGTGCACTGACTCCGGGTTTGAACCGATATCGAGATTAAAAGTATCATGTCACGACAGAAATTTAATAATAATAATATAAAAGAAGAAAAAGAAATGGGGCAGTCAGGTATTTCGAAAACTGGAATCTAAAGACAGTGTTAATAAATTTAATACTAGTATTTGAAAGGGTATGTGGAAAGTAAGTTAATATCTGATTATAAATGAGAGTGGGCAACTAGTGGACAGAGAGCCGGACCCCACTGACTCCTCACTGTAATATATTTATGGACCTTGACGTAACTCTTCAGACTGAATCCTGTGCATGCGTATTAACAGAATTATTATTATACATTTCATAACGAATTCCTACCATGCGTATTACAAGAAATATTGTTACACATTTCATACCGAATTCCTACCATACTTATTACAAGCAATATTGTTACACATTTCATACCGAATTCCAACCATACGTATTGCAAACAATATTTTTACACATTTCATACCGAATTCCTACAATGCGTATTGCAAACAATATTGTTACACATTTCAAACAGAATTCCTACAATACGTATTACAAGCAATATTATCATTTCAGACTGAATCCCGAACGTCCTGTTGGAGATCTGAAGGAATCTTTTAACTGTCAGTCGACAGATTCAGGGGTAAGTAAACACTACCTCTCTGACAAACTGAACGACTAGAGGTCTTTATGTATATAAACTACTACAGTATATGGTTAATTCCTTGTTTTAACACTGTATACTTAGATAGCGTCTTATTTTCTTACGCAATCAAATCAGTTTTAAAGAGATTTAATACAAGTAATCACTTTTTCTTGCGATTTGTGAGGTAGTTTTAATTTTCTTTTCTCGTGATTGCTGATAACAAAAAATATATAATTTCGTGAACATTTGGTATCATCATTGTTTTGATAGTAATTGATAAGTAAATGCCTTCATAGGTTTGCAAGGCATATTCTTTAATCTTTGTATTAGAACTGCAGATGTATTATTTTGATAAAATGGACGGTTTTCCCTTTAAACATAATAGCCGATGCTTAGTTTTCATGTTGGTTGGGTGGACGGTGGTTGTTAAATAAATATTAAACTTAGTTAATAAGCCAGTAAATGTTTTCTTCACATTTTAAATCATACCCGAAAACGCATTGTGGTAAAATTTTCATAAATTCTTTAAAAACCCACTGTTTGCACGATTTTTATATGTATCAATGGCCATCTTTCACTGAAACAGTTTTAAGACGTCATCTGTTATCAAAACTTACTAAAAAATACATATATATATCAAAAACAAAAAATAAGTAATTTTGCAGAGTATAATATTATTTCAAAGGCATGGCCGTTAGATGAAGTACCAGATATGAAGATCCAGTTTTGTCAGTTTCTTGATGCCTGTACAGCGCTGGTGGATAGAATACTGGAAGTACTTGCTATTGGTTTGAAACTCGATGTTAGTTGTCATTTTTCTGTTGTTTATTGTATGTAACTTTTAAGCAATACCTCATACTTTTCATTGCTTTTTGGGTAATATCCATTATATATACCTTTAAAAATGTTGTATTTAAAGATACTTTATCATTAAACTTATTGTCATAAATTATTGTAAACTAAAGATATATGTAAACCTCAGGGCCGGATTTAGACCGGGGTTGGGGGGTACTTCAGGTTCGGGGTCCCTCAACATAGGAATTAAATAACAGGAAATAAAAAAAAAATGAATTAATTTTATAATTATTTTTCTTTTTTTTCTTAATAAAGGATGTCCTTACTCTGGGGGTCCCCTCTCCTATAATTTCATGCGCTTTGTGCGAATTGGAAAATACCATGAAAGGTGTATTATCTCTAAATGTCGGGTTTGTGCTGTCCTATTTTATATCTGTGTTTGGAAACTGGTATAAAAATCCTGATTATAATAGCAATATGATTTTTTCAGGATAGGAATTTCTTCAAGAAGTGTCATAGTCAAGTTGGTAAACGTGGTGGTAGTTCCACATTGAGAAGTCTCTTTTATCCTCGTCTAACTAGCGGCGAATGTGAGTTTTTAAATGCTTTTCTTCCAACCTAATGCTGCGATTTTAGAGGGTATGAAGAGATAAGATGGTCACGACCTGCGTACGAAGTTTTGCCTCAAATCTGCTCAAATTGGCATTTAAGCATACGAATTTGGGGTGCAAGAATATAGGAGAAAATAAGGAGAATGGTGAACGACACCTGATGTTGGTATCAAATCGTTATAATACAGGGTGTACCTAAAGTCTGGCCACATAGAAAATGTGGAGTTAATGCATTGTGTTAATCTGAATCTCGCAAAGCGCTTCGAAGATGTTATTTATTAATATTTTAATAAAATAAAATGTTCAAATATTCATTTTTCTTATGTTTCCAGACTTTAGGGACACCCTGTAATGTTAATGTTTGCATCCTGATATCCTTACCAGTGCAGGCGTTGTCTATATATCCTTTGGATGAAAATCAGTAGTCCAGTGATAGGAAATCGATCTGTGAAGCTCAAGACAGTGGTTCAAAACCCGTCGGAAGCTGGTTCACACTTCAGACTAAGTGTTAAGATTACTAAATAGTTGATATCCAGTAAACGATGATTAATAAATCAACTTACTTTAGTGATGTCGTAAAAAAGAAGAAAGAAAAAAGTCCTTTGGTCTCTTCTACGTGTGTTTTGAAAATAAAATTAGTTTTTCAGATTACATGCACTGATACAACACAGTCTATTATAATCGAGTGGCCTCTTTGTCTGTAATGGATCGAATTCAATCAAATCACAAAGAAATAACAATTTCAACGTGTTCAGCTTGGTAAACCCAGCAAAGCAAGTTGCTAAATGTCAGTGTACTAACTTTACTCCCAGCGACCTCAAAACAAAATACCTACAAAGCCCTTCCTTGCAGGAATGGTTTATGCCAGGTTTTCGCTTCTGTGGATAATAGTTTTACTATGATAACAAGCTACGTATAAGCCGGGGTGGAGCTTGGGGAGGCTCAGCCCCCAACGTTTTTCGCCCCAAAAAATTATATGGTTAAAATGTCACAGATAACAGGATCATTGGGACGAAATTCATATGGGGGAAGGAAGGGGGGGGGGGGAGGGTGCTGCTCCTGTTTCTGAACATCAGAATTTCCCGGTGAATAATTTAACAATGAATAAGAACATATTTATGGGAATTATTGGAGTCCCGGATCCAACCCCTCTGGATAATAAGCCAAAAATACTCTAGAATCGCTATAAAGGGAGTTAATATTTTTAAATGTTCCTTGTGGGGCATCGCGGTTATGCACAACACATTTTATACACCAAAAAAAATTCAAACACCCTCCCCCTTTGAAAATTCGTCCTACGTTATTGGATAACCAGTGTTTCATCTTATCCCATGTCCTAATAAACCTCAGTCTCCCCTAATAGTTTGGTGTTTGTGTTATTAGCAGTGAAGCCGGGACAAGTGCGTTGTGGTGAACACTCAGACTATGGGTCTCTGACATTGCTCTTTCAAGATGACATCGGTGGATTACAGGTACTATGCATTACAACCTACAATAGATAACATGATTCGTACCACAATTTCCATCTTCGTTTTACAATAACAATATAAAATTAAATATACAAAATTTGTATGCATTGCCTAGCATTAATATACTCACTTCAAATGGTTTATATATAATAATATATTTGTTACACATTATTTAAGTGAGCCATGGTTATTTTGAAATAGATTTTTAACTTAGATATCCCATAAAAGGGCAACCTATTGTTTTTAGTGTAACAGACAAAAACAAAGACGAAGACCCGTGTTAAATGATCAGAGAGACAAGTCATGGTCTTTTCACACAGTTACTACTACATCCAAAACACACTCGTAATAATTCCCACTTTATTTAACATGGGTTAAGAGTTTAACCTGAATTAACCTTCTACTAGGCCTTGAAAATATTTAAAACGATAGAAACCTATATACCATATTATACTCTTCATAAAATGTAGAGGAACTTGAAATGTTAATGTTAATATCAACTATTAGGCGAATATCCTAGTAAAGAACGTTCATGTCTGTTTATCGTCTGGGACATGATAGGGATGTGTCTGCGTCAACGTCAAAGACCGCCGAATACGTCAACGGAACTTTGTCAGACGCTGCAAGAGGAGTGGAACACACTCCCTCAAATGGTCATTGGGAGACTCATGCGCAGTATGCCTCATCGACTAAATGAATGTCTGACACATCGTGGCGGTAAATCATTCGCAACTGATAAAAAAAACAACGTTAACTTTCAAATTTCACTTCTCACCCCAATCGTCCTTCAAGATCTTTGACGGTCATAAAACCTACTGTAAAATTGAGCTACCAATATTGCCCAATTAATTCACAATATTACATAACCATTCTCCGCAACTAATATTCCTTATAATTTTGGCAATTGTAAATTCTTATTAGAGTTTCCCTATTTTTTTTAAAAGAGTATATTTCTACTACACTGATATATATATATATAAATGTTTAAAGTTTTAAAGAAAACAGTTTGACTTGATATACTTATAACAATTCAATAACAATTCAATAACTTATCTAATTCATAATACAACTGTTTAAATTAATATTAATTAATAATAATAAAATGGAAGGAAAATGAAAGTAAACGAGCAGCATGTACAATTAACGGTTTTTTAAATTAATGAAAGTAGCGTTAATGTTGGATGAATCTATGGATGCAGCAGAACTCTTTATTTTATTACTCTTGCTTGTGTAGGTTCAGAACAGTGTTGGTGAATATATAGATGCAGAACCTGTGTCTGGAACTGTTGTCGTCAACATTGGTGACTTGCTGCAGAGGTGGACCAGTAACACGCTTAAAGCTACGGTAACCGAAACAATAACCATCTCAGAGGCGAATCCAGAAATTTCTTTTAAGGGGGGAGGGCCTTAAAGAATCCTCGAATTCTTTAACATTAAAAAAAAATTATAATAATTTTTTTTTAATAATAATAAAAAAAATTATATCGCTAAATTTAGAGGGGGTGGGCCTCATGGGCCGCCGCCAAAATGGGTTTCACTGTTTTCATACTGATTGATAACTTTGCCTTGTCGACTTTGCCAAACTTCTTCCTGTTTTGTGCAGAGATACGAATTGGATCATACTAACAATTATATAACTCAAAGTGTAACTAGGTCTAGTCAACTGACATAAGTAATCTTTAAAAAAATGTGGGTTTTTTTTTCTCAGAAACATCGTGTGTTGATTCCCGAGGAGGAAGCGAAGAAACAAAAATGTCGTCAGTCTGTTGCTTTCTTCGTCCATCCCGACGATGATTTCGTGGTCAGATGTCTGGACGGTTCTGATGTGTACGAACCAATCACAAACAAACAGTACCTAAACTATAGGTTCAGTTTGACTTACTAACAGATGTCTGGACAGTTCTGATGTGTACGAACCAATCACAAACAAGCAGTACCTCAACTATAGGTTCAGTTTGACTTACTAACAAATGTTTGGACGGTTCTGAAGTGTACGAACCAATCACAAACAAGCAAAAAGTTAATTTTGTTTTATTTAACGACATTGCTTTTTATCTTATCAGCGGCTATTGGACATCAATCATATGGTCAATGTTACATATGTTTAGAGGAATCCCGCTACCGCCAAATAGGCTACTATTTCCGATAAGCAGCAAGGGGTCTTTTATATGCACTGTCCCACAGACAGGACAGCACATACCACGGTATTTGATTAATCAGTTGTGGACAATTGGTTGGAACGGAAAGCTAGACAACACAGGTAGCCGAGCTTGAATGCTATACTCAACAAAATGAATTAATATTAATTTACCTTCTTTTTCATTCTGTATTTCATTTTTTAGCAACTCTTTGTTCATAGATAATTTCTAGACATTGTCCGAGATAAAATGTATCCATATACGTGCAATAAAACCTACTGTTATCCCGATACCGAGATTAAAAAATCCTATGCCTAGACTATGATTTGATCCCAGTACCTACCAGTTATGAGCCCGACAGCTTAACCACTAGGACGTGATTGTACAGGTTTGATTTTTTTACTCGAAATATTAAAAAATGTGACACCTTATATTATAAATTAATTTGTATGAAAACTAAATCCACAAAGGTTTCTGCTGGTGTAAACAAACAATCGAAAAATCTTACTCTCGACAAAATCCACAAAGCTGATACGTCTATCAACTCTCACAGGCGACACCGTTGGACACACTGCCACGTCATTGTTTACAACATCAACAACCTCGCCAACAGCAGGTACAACATTATGAGTCACAGCTGCTAAGAGAAGTATAGAGATCACGAGAAAAGTGCACATGGTTGTCTAACCAGGGACTCTGTTTCACATATAAATCCTTTCGTGATGGTGATAAATGTTGTAATAAAAACATAGCGCTATATACGTTATAACTCACGTATAACTTATGCAGAAATATAACATCCGGGTTTACTTGACATCACCAAGTATTGTACGTGTCGGAAATAAAATATGATCTTAAAGCTGACGTTATTTTACAGGCAGTTTCAGTGCTGTAACCAAAGGCGGAAAACAGACGAGGCAGATCTGAATTATAAAACAAGCATACCCTGGATGATCCCAGTGGCGTTGGAACTAAATTCATATTAGGGGGGGGGGGGCTGCTAATACTAAGAAGCAACTGACTTTACCAACAAAAACACATTAACATTACAATTTTAAATTATTGGGGGGCTGCAGCCCCCCACAGCCCCCCCCCCCCGCACCCCCCCCGG
>JAULBS010037381.1:0-24022 GCA_032355785.1 Symmetromphalus regularis
GAGATAGAGAGAGAGAGAGAGAGAGAGAGAGAGAGAGAGAGAGAGAGAGAGTTGCATTTACACATCCACGTGAAACTTTTTTTTATAATCCTAATAGCTCTTTTTTTACTTTATTTAAACAAAATTAAATTTAAAACCGTTTACATTTCTTAGCTTACTTATTCTGTTTTATAAAAATGTTGTCTTTTTATATAATGTTTAACATTTTTCTCGGAATCCTAACTCCACTTTGTGAGGTGTAGTTTTCACAAAATATATTATAATTATTTTTCTAATATTTATTCCGTTTAATTAGATGACTAACAGACCTTTTTCTAGGAATTCTAACTCCACTTTATGACAGTTGTCGCTTTCACAAATCTTATTGTATTATTTCGTTTTGTGAGATACATTATGTAGTTGTATTTTTCACACTTTTTCAGAGTGTTTTAGAATCCTAATGCCTCTTTATAAGAATTATATTTTTTATTCAGTACTCTGGTATTCGTATTCCTCGATACATATCGGCAAAGGGAGCAAGTGGTGAGATAATCAAGAAACATCTAATCATTTTAACGTCATCACCAGTTCCTGCCGTAGATTTTATTTCATCGGATCAATGACAGCCTCCAGGTGTAGGTTAAGCCAGTTAAATATGTTTGCACTCAATCTAGAGATGATAGAACCGTCAGTGTCTGCAAGATATATATAATCGTCTCACCTATCTACCAAAGCCATGGTGTTATGACCTCAACACCCAGCACCTGCATGCTGTAATGACTTTAACCTAAAATCCCAATTTATCTCTCAGTCTTTAGTCCAAAGCGATTACATTAGATTTTCTTTCAATATGATATTCTACAGACATCATGGTTACACTATAAAGAGCCAGGCAAATATTAAACGCTTGACTGAACTCAAAATGCTCTGTTCCCAAAATATTTTTCATCTGACGCCGTTCGATCCGCTTGTCTATTAAAAGATAATGTTACACGACTCTTGGAAGGCCAGATAAATACAAAGGACTCATTTCCTGAGAATCTCCTCCCCCAAAGGGCGTCCGAGTCTGCCTAAGGGTGTTAGAGAGTTGGAACAGGAGTCTTCACTTTGTGACACCGGTCTGACGGCAGTCTGAAAGGCGGCCAATGGAGGTTGGTAATTTGTTCTATTGGAAATCACAGAACGCAGACGATTTACGAAAGCGATTCTAAAAAATTGCTCTACACAGCCGTGCTTTTAAATGAAATACTGTCGTTAGTTTAGAAAAAAAACTTGTTTAAAGATGGAGTCGAATGAATTAATTATGTGCCTGTGAAATTGCGTGATTACATTTTTGATGGTGAGTGTGGCGATGCTGTCAGAGAGCTGGAGAGTTAATCAGTGGCGGGCTAGAAGAGGCTCAAGTGGGACAAAGACATCCTCACATCATCCAAGACAATAAGTGGACTGTCCTGTAGCATCCCAATCAGACATTCGTCAAAATAATAGCTTTTTTAAAACAGCCAACAGCGCTGGAGATGAACAGTTTAAATAGGAGTTTTGATTTCATTTAAATGGTCCCAGATCCTTTCCTTGCCTCTCTAGCTCATCATTTCCACACAGCTGTTATTTCAGTGGATGTGGCATGCGGTGTTTTGCCTCTATAAGAATGCTTATAACAATATTTGGTGATATAGAAACAAAATTAACCTCTCATGGACAGAAATTCTATCTTTGTTAGAGGCTCGTCCACTCTAGGCGTGCTTGAACAGATTTCTGACGTAAGCAATTTAAACCTGCGTCATTATTCAAACCAAACATAATAACAACAGATATACAGACTTACGTCTGGTGTCTGTGTTAGATAACAGTTTAGTTCTGAAAAAAAAACCCATTAAAATAAGTTGACTTCACGTTCTTTAAGTTTTATTATTTTAAAATACAGCTTGATGGAATGTCTATTACTGTGAGCACACTTCACGGGAGACATTAAGTGTATATCCTAAAATGCCTCACATAAATACACAAAGAGCTGACGTGGAGAACAAATTACAAGGAAATCCCTGAGCATAGTAGACCATTAGCAACATGATAAATGTAAATGAAGACAGACGATATTGTATATATTATGTACAGATCCAGAGGCTTCCTAGAAATATGTGTGCTTATAATCATAGTGAGTTTATGACATAGTATTACATAATTCTTATGTTTTAAACTTATTAAGGTTTAAGTAAGTCGTCTTTAACATGGAATTCAGCAGCCCGAACTGCCTTTGCGAGACGAAGTGTTTGTGTTAGTGTGACATAGGATATTCTTTTCGATTAACAGCAACGATTTTTATCTACAGTTTCTTACACAATATGGCAAAAACATCGGTCTTTGATGTATGAGTTATCTGTTGGAGAAGGGAAGCAGTGTGCTAAAGAAATTGATTCTATGACGTATCCCTTGCTGGGCGACTACTCTACCATTGAGTTAACCTTTCATATTTACCAAGATGTTTCATGAATATTTTGAAAAATCGCAATCGGTTCATAAAACTAAGAGCAATGCTTTACTGGCTGCTCAGAGAACAAAAGCAAAGCCAGACATGTTAATTACGAGAACGTCAGTGATAAACTGAAGTGGTGATTAAGTTCTGAGATTATGCCACAAAAGTAATCTTAACGCGTCTTGGTATGTCAAGTGTTTTATGATAAACATACTGCTGAAGTGATATCAAACACGGAAAATAGCAATCTCAATTCACTGAGGCGACTTATCGAGCTGTTTGTACTGGACATACCATCGCTAGCTGCAGTTCTTAGTTCGGTAGTCTATATCTACTTGTATGTTTATATAATTACGCAATATAAAAATGGCTTAACGTTCCTTGATGATTTAAAATAGTAGGGGTGACTATTGGGGCCTTTCCAACTATTGCAATAGTATTGCGATTGTCAAATCACTATTGCGATAGTAAAACACTATTGCAATACTATTGCAATAGTAGTCTGAATGAATACTTAGTTGCCTCAACATTCCTAATTTATTTTCCTAATTTGTTTCATGTGAGATTCCCCCCTTGTTTTAACTGAATTGTGAATTGTTCTCATTTTGTGCATTATTATTAATTTCAGGAGTTAACAAAATCTTATTTTATCTGTGAAACTGCAAATGAAAAGAAAAATACTAAAATAAATGAGCTTTTTATTTAGTCAGTTTGGTTAAGATCAGTATCCGGCATAACATATTAGTTTTGTTCAATCATATTTATTTAAGTAAACGTTAGTTCTCAGTGTACATGTCTAAATACTTGGGTGGGGGTGGGGGAGGTTATGTAGGGGGTACATTCCCATTCAAACATTTTCTAATTATTTCTGATATGATTAAATATTAGGCCTATGGTTAAAATGTTCTAAATCATCATTTCAAACACTGATGGATTAAAGGGTTGTATTTTGAAAACATGGTCTTATCAAAATTCGTTGAATGTGCTAAATAGCAGCATGAACAGTTTCTTGAGCTTTAGTTTAAGACACACAATGCAACATATTCCTCTATAAAATAGACCCCGTTTAATATTAATGACGATCCCAACATACCAGAAAATGAAGTCAAATTTACTACAAAAAAGTTACCTCCAAAATATTACTTTTGAGAAAAATAGATTTTAAAATTTAAAATGTCATATAAATTCAGAACCTTTTATAATTCACAGATTCTTTTTATATAGGCTGCCTTCTGTATGCAAAATGACATGTCCTAGACCTTTGATTCTGTGCTGATTCTAAGTGGGTCAAAATTGCCAAAATGAACATAACTGGGGTTTTTTGCAGTCAACCATCGATATATTGTTAAACAGCATCTAACTGGAATTTATGTTTTATAATCACTTTAAAATCTGGGTAATGGATAAGCTGTGTACAGTGATGATTAAACTGCAACGTGGATTTTAACATACAGACCCGAACTCAGCCAGAGTAAATGTGTTGAAAACCCGCCACATTTAAAAGGAAAAGAGACTATTAGAAGTCCGTTTCTCTCTCAAATATTCCGGGTAAAGGCTTGCTTAAGTAACCACATCTAACTAATGTAACCCTATTATAATCACAATTACCAGAGCTATGTTTATTATGAAGATACCTGACCGTCTAATGGCATCGATAAAGCTCGTTATGTATGAAGGCAAAACAGTGTTCAACAAGCTTTATGTGGATTTACATCAACACTCCAACTAACGAATATCCGATATGTGTCTATCAAGATCACAAATCGATTGTCATCACTCTTATACCCCGTCAAACAGCCCGAGATTGGCTACTACCATCATGAATGCATAAGTATTTGTCAAGTGACGGTGTAAATCTGGAGTTCTGCTCTTGTAATGGGGTCTCGTGGGAAGCATTGCGGGGATCACAGACCAAATAGCTGTTTGACATACATTTATGTAAAGCTCAAATGGCTGCGGATGTTATTGGCGGCAATCAGTGCGGTATTAATGCTATCACCTTGTCGATATCTAAAGTGTTGTTGTGCCCAGCGTTGGTCCATCAATAAACTGTCCAGGGATTGCAGTGCTGCTTGGCACAAGAAGGAAAAGTGTTTGAAGAGCGGCTGATTAGGCGCAATCACCACCTTGTGGTTCGGGAAAGAAACGCGTAGACAACATAATGCGCCTCAATCCAATGAAGTTTGGTGTCTTGGGAATGTTGGTAATGTTAACGTCATCCTAAGAACATTTGTAACCGGTTGGTGTACATTCATCTCTTCAGAGATGAGGCAATAGTTAAGAGATTTCATGATATAGATCTCTTCAAAGATGAGGCAATAGTTAAGAGATTTCATGATATAGATCTCTTCAAAGATGAGGCAATAGTTAAGAGATATCATGATATACATCTCTTCAGAGATGAGACGATAGTTGAGAGACTTGATAATATTACATACTCATTTTGGAGATTCTCACTGGCTATGGGTCAGTGGCAGACTGGACCACCGGGATACCAGGAAAATTTCCCAGTAGTCCCCAAAGTGATGGTCCATTGAATGAAATGAACTGGGCCTTTTGGACACTCTGAGTGGGCCTTTTTACCGGTTTTTCCAGTAGAAACTTTAGACCCAGCCGGCCACTGCTATAGGGTAGATAATATTATTCAGGGACAAGTTTTATCTTGATCAAAACCACATCACTGCATATGCAGATTGAAAGAGATGTATATGCAAAATCATGATGTCTGCACTCATGAATCACTGTTAAAAGAGTGATGATATCAGACGTTCACTAAAGGTCCTGTTACACTATCAGCTGGACTTGTTTTCTTCCAACAAAATCTGCTGTTAGAATTGATATCAGCGGAAGTGCGAGTTAAATGTGTACAAGTTAAGTCGAACCAACATCAAAGAGAATCGTACAAGAAACATACAATGTTCACAGAATCAGCAACCTGTGATACCGTTTCACACGGCATTAAATTTTGGAGTATTTAGGCCAACCTCTCAACTTTTCTGCCACCCACATACTTGAATAGCCACTTAACAGTCTGTTTGAAACCTATACAGTACATACAATTTATCAGTTTTCCTTCATCGTGACTGCTGTTTCCCATCAAAATGGTGAAAAGGTATTATAAGATCAAAATAGGGTATTAATCAGACAATTCAGTCGATGATGCACTTATTAGGTTTTCTATGATTAAGTTCAAGAACTCTCGTTTTAACTCAAATTATTATAGAAAAAAAAAGTTTTATTCAATTTTTTTAATTATTATTTTCATAACCCAGACTATCGACAGATGTTCATGTTTTTCTAAACTGACTGTAACTCGTTATAATATAAACAAACATGATTAATTACAATACACGTGTTCATTCACGAGAAGCCCAAATCTGCGCTCGTTCCACGCAGTGATCATAACCCTATTGATCAGATCTATGTTGCTTCTGGCATTTCCAACCACTGATAACATGGTGAGGAACGCGTTTGACACATTTGCATGTTAATCTTGTTCTCGCGTTTCAAACACGCCAAGAAATTGTCGGGAAACGCCGACCACCGCAGGCGAAGTCAAACGACGAGCACGCGTTTGGAAAATCCTGTCTGGGAGCATGGAGCCACTGTACTTATTGGATGCCAGTATCAATTTAATTTAAATGGCTTCTGTAAACGAACAGTGATTGCCACTGTGCAAAAACACGATCCCAGCTGACATCAAGAATCCATTTTATTCACATTAGATAACATTATGTGAAAGAAACAGCGAAAATGTGGTGGTAGTCTAAACAACAATACATATGTATGATAAACACACCTTGAAGGAATGTTAACTGCATCTGTGTATTTTATTCCCAATTTACAGTTCAAACCAGTTGTAATATGTCATTTAACATTAATAACATATATCCATTCAATTGTCATTGTTTTTTTGTTTTTTTTCAATATTTTACGTTTTGGATAATATTCCCCTACCGGTTTCGGTGACACATTGTTTAGGTTTTCTTCTGGTAGGTACTTGGATCGAATTATAGTTGAGGCATAATATTTTTAATCTCAGTATCTGTTCCAACCCAGTCTTAGTAGTTCATGTAAAGGTGCATCCAAATTGGACTGATCATTCCAAGAATCCCTTTCTGAGTATTGAAGAGTAGCCCATGTGCTTACAACCAATTAATAGCAACGGAGAGTGTCATGTGTATTACAGTGGCTTGTCAAAACAAGAATAAAGGTTACTGTTAGTGTGAGAGAATAAACGCAGTGTGATTCATAGGCTGCTGTTTCCATTTAGATGCAAATGATTTTTATACGCACTTTCCCACAGACAAGAAATCACAAAACATTACCTAAGTATTTACCACTATTTTTATTGTGATTCTTATATAGGAATATTTATTCAGAAGTGTTATGCGGTGTTTTTATAAATATGCTTATAAAACTATTTGGTGTTGAACTAAACAAAATTAACTTTAAGGCCCAACGCGACCTTTCCAGGTATGCATTTTCTTTATGACTGATTATAGTGTTGTCATCTGCCTGGCCTGCTCCTCATTATTCAGACACTGAGGTAGTGTTTCGGCTAGACAAGACTTTCCGTACACAGCTAAGTCGTAAAACTATTTCAAGTAGTTGTAGATTATTGGTATATCTTGACTTTTGATCTGGCCACAAGTCTTCAATCAGTATGCGGCTGATAAAACGCCGTATCTCGACAAGCAGACAAGCAATCATCTTCATAAGCTTTACATGTCACCCATTACAGAACGCCTCCCAGCTCCCAGTCCTGGCGCCCGCCGTCTGGAACCGTCACGTGTTTTCACTTTCAAAACCCTTGGGGAATATTAGTTAATTCCCATCACCCATGTGTCTTTATGTTAATCCTTAAATGTCAAATGTTTCACAGAACAACTCTTTGTTGTTTCGACCCCCATGGTTATATAATATTTATAATATTATGTGATACATGTTTTGTTGTTTACTCACCGTATTTATGTAATAATTGTAATGCAAGATACTCTTATTGTTTTAACCCCATATTTATGTAATACTTATTTTTAATGCATATGTCTCTAGGTGTTTCTTAAAAATGAGTTTCCACCTAATTGGCAATTCAACATATCAATGTTAAATAATATTTTAATAAGGGTTTCTAAAATTTCAATAACTTCCACAAGCTATTAGAAAAGAAATTTTCAAAATTCACTAGACTTTCACAAACGCCCATTAGTCCAGTTAATACATCCACTAATAACACAAATCTAATAAAACACATTATATTCACTATAAAGTAGTTACTATAGAGCTAATCCTCGGTTCCTATTTATATTTACCAAAATATTTACCAATCCCCAGATTATTTTGTGAAGTATAGTCTGACATTTTAATTAAAATAGAAATAATGTTTCATGATTTATAAAATAATAATAATGGGCGTTTTTATGTCCATAATAATTTACAATGGATTAGATATACAATAGCATTAACTATTTGCTCAAATAACCACTTTACTACCGTACACCATTCAGATTAGTGACGAGGAAGTATTTAACTTGATCTTTTGATGTGTGGAAATGTGAAATGGTTCAAGAGTTGCCATCTGGAGTTGATTTATCGTCTGATATACCAGCAGTCGTGCCTGACTAATACCCATTACACAAACCGAGCCTGCTGTAACAGATATACGTCATCACTGAAAACAGCAGATATGTTATCACTGTGTACTGAGAGATATATAGTTCTGTTTCGAGGTTGCACATATATTTCTATAAGTATGTACCATTGGTACAACTGTCGATTGTTTATAAAGGTCGATAAGGTATGGAAATATACGAGTGCTTGTTTAATGACATTGGCAAATACTGTTTAATCAGTGACCGTTGTGTGTCTAACATTGAATGGTCATTATATATATTGCAAAATCCGCATAGGTGGTAGTAGTATTTGTGTAATACAGTCCACAGAATAAACCTACTACCGCCACATCTGCTTCTCTTCTATTAGTAACAAGATGTTTTATATACTATTTCCCACAAAGAGGAGAACATGCAGTATCTTTTGCGAACACAAGGTCCAATCACTGTTTTGACAGTGATTTATGAAAAATTCTTCTTATTGTGGAGATACAGTTTTGAACATATCAAATGTTTCGATTTGGGTATTTTAAATTTATTATTCCATATAAGAATCACTGCCAGTCACAAAAAAATAACCAAATGGATTAATTGAGGTGCCTCGATCCAACGGCAGACCGTATCTTAACGGAAACAAGCCCTCACAAGATACACAGAGAAACTGATGAGCATAAAGTGAGACAGAGATAATCTATTAGTTTCTGTGGGGAACTGTTTGTTTTATGGATTACCTGACTCTCTGAAGACATCACAAACCTGCCAGTCATGTCACACTGTGTAATGTCTGCCCATGTGTTTCCGTGTAATCGATTATGCAGTCATTATCAGTGTTAACCATGCTTTATGATCAGTGTCCAGTTTTCAGCAACACCGGCCAGACAGATTCATTAAACTACATGAAACTAACTGACAAAACTGTTCAAAACCGTACCATTTCACAATACAGAGACCATTTACCACTAAGGTTACATACATTTACCACCATTGTTACATACATTTACCACCAATGTTACATACATTTACCACTAATGTGACATACATTTACCACCATTGTTACATATATTTATCACTAATGTGATATACATTTACCACCAATATTACATACATTTACCACCTATGTGACATGCATTTACCACCACAGTTACATACATTTACCATCATTGTTACATACATTTACCGTCATGGTTACATACATTTACCACCATTGCTACATACATTTAACACTAATGTTACATACATTAACTTACATATCCACCAGTTTCACGATATACTTACCCATATGAGCACCAGTGTTATCTCGTTTCTAATGATACCTCTTAATTATTTTTTATCGATTATTCTCGATGTCTAGCAGTATTTCTTAGCCTTTAATTGCCCTCTGTTTGCAGCATGCGGCTACAGAGCAGACACGAGCTAGTCTGGATAGCAAATGTGTTATAACACATCATTTCATCATCTACAGACGTGTTATGTCTATGCACTGTATTACTCAGGCGGAAGGTAGAAATAAATTGACAGTTTGTCTTCATTACCACGTGGCTTGAATACGATAATGTCCATTTAACACACTCGAAAATTGCATTACGAACTGTAGGAGAGTGGTTGGGGGAGGTGCTAAAAGTCTCAGGTGCTTGTTCACAATTTTTCTCTCATATGGAATTGATTTTAAATTGAATTGACGTTTACTGTCTGTAAGATTTTTGAAAGTATAGGTCCAACAATATTTTAAGATTTTTAGTAATTAATAGGTCTTCTGTGTTAGTTATCACGAAATCATAATGAGAAAAACATATATTTTGGTGGTGGAAGGAGGGTCAGGAATCCCTAGTCCCACTGCCTTCTTATGATATTGCATGGTACATTATTTCATTAAAAATTTATTTTTCACCTCCACCCCTACACTATGGTTGAAATGATTCAACAGGAACAGATGTTCATAATTGCAGATTCAGAAAGAAACTTAAAAAAGACTTGTGTTGGAGAGCTAAAAGGGAAATATTTATCAAAGTAAGACGACTGTTGTAAACTATATCTAAATAATAGATAATTTTTTAACAGTTCAGTTAACACATTCTTATTTCTTGATTGAAAAATCAATTTAAAACATCCTATATGTTCCTGGTGAACTTGGTATTCATAACATAACCCGAAGCCCATTGTATCTATGAGTGATACTATGCGCGATCATATGATTGCAAGAAAATAACCTCACAAATATGTTATTAACATTAAGTTATTTCAAAAATCGGTTTTCCTAACGTCACAGTTTAATCTATATATTTGTCTATTTGTATAGTTAAAAGGTATATTGAGAAATCGTTGTTGTGACACTAGAAATCGATACAGCGTCTTTAAGAAAAACCAAAAAAAAACAAAAAAAAACGGTAAATTAAAAGGAACCATATTAAAGGGACCGACAAGATTTTTTTTTAATTCCACGAATCGACAGTCCTCTAGTGTGGTATCAAATAGCGTGTGATTGACATCTCCAGATGCTGTACGCTTGCATTTGCTGCCTGGGTACACCGGAACCAATTTAACGAGGTACTCGGCAAGACACAACACTCTCTCTTCGAGGCGACATCTCATATGCATATTACATATCAAATGGCATGTGTCGGTTTACACAGAAAACAGCTGCCATTCTACCAACCAGAAAGCATATGGCGCGGTGGAAAAATAAACTAATTATATCGGAGGTAATTGTCGCTAATTGTTCCCCGTTAATCGTCTGATTCTGAATTCTGAAAAAGTCGCGATAAAATTATTTTTATATGTCGTTTTGATATAATTCCAACGAGAACAAGTCTTAGAGTTCCTTTATGTCATTAATACAGTCAGAATTATAACTATTCTTAGGCTACTATTTGGTATAATTATAAAATTATATAGTTCTTGTCTGTATTGGTCATTTTGAACTTGACTCATTTATTATTGGTACTTAAAAAATACCTGTCGGTAACAAAAACAAACATTCAAAGGAAAGAGCGAAGTTTGTTTTCATAATCAAAATGTACTGAATTTCAGCATACACAAAGATATGATATTTTTGTTCAAAATGCATGTTATATTCTTTTCATAATTAGTAACATATAAATGCATGTATTAAACGCACAATGTAAATGATACATCAGATTAACGAGGACATGGAACACAGATCAAGTCGGATAACTGGAAATGGCGATGAGTGAATGGGAACTATCAGTGGTGTAGCTTCCTTTAGGTACTGTAGGCACGTGCCTACACATCTGTTTTCAAAAAATGCCTCAGAATGCAGCTGCGGCGATATAGACTTTAAACATTTCCCCGAACCCCTCATGAGGAATTGTGCATACACATGTATTTATGCCAAGCTTTGCCCCTGACTATATAGGAATTCTATACATGTTCGAAACTAGTAATAAGAAATTTGACCAGCTGGAACTCCCCGACCAATAAACTTCGTCAATACTTGTATGATTCGTAGAATGGCCGAGGTTTTCCGAGTGGACTCTGGACTGAAGGCAGGTATCGATGTTCGTACATTGGTATTGATTGCTATGGAAATACATCACATTTCCTGGTCTCCTGTGTTTATTACAGTTTACAATCCAACCATTAGCCTAATAACTAATTAAGCGTTGCCTGTGACGCCTTGGTATTTACACGTTCATTTATAGCTCTCTCGCTGCTGTTAACGTGCATTACCTAATTACAAGAACTCAAGGACAAGGCGTGCAAAAATAATTGGCTTTATTTACAATGTATTTACAATGAACCGAATATAAACTGAAATTAAGGTTTAAAAAAACACAAAAGAATATTTGGTATTCATTAATAATTCTACACATCCTTCAAACCAAATTAGATAATGAGGGCTTTTTATAACAAATACAAAATAATATTCGTAATGATTTTAAACAGAATGTGGTTGATATAAACGTTATATCGACTTTCAGTTATTTTTAGATAGTAATTTCATATTTATTTTATTCTTTCTTTGGTTTAAGAAAAGAAATATTACCAACGAGAATATTAGTTTTAGAAGATCCGGGTTTCTATTTAGCCTTAAGGTGGCATTTTGTACGCTTTCTGTAAATCACATTCTATAAGTAACTTTAGAACGAATCATTAAAGAAGAAAGACATTATCACATGGTATACTAATTTAAAATCTTGACGAACAGAAAGATGTGTAATCTCCTCGCGAACTTATGATTGTTTTCAATAAATATGTTCCAATCATCATACTAATATTGCAAATACTGACATTAATATTCATTGTGCACGTTTACTATTTCTTCATTAGGAAAACCCGTTCAGTCTACGTTCCGAAAAAATGTTGACGTGATTTAGATAACTTTGATAAAGTAAATCAAAATAATTTTACTTCATTCGACAAGATTGCGATCCCCATCTAACAAAAGTCGTATTTTCTTTTCTGTACCCCACCTCTACCTACCACCACCCTCACATAATGCTTCTCCTTTCTTCGGACATAGTATTCAAACCAATGTTGGTCCCCCATCCTGGCTGCGTTTATAATCTTGACATTTTGAACTTTGCAATTTCCATGAAAAAAGGAATAGTAATTAAGTTGAAGCACTTTGTTGTTGGTCATGTTCTTCTGAGGACTGAACGACTTCATATCTTTCTCTCTCAACACAAACGCTCATTGTTATATCTTCTGTTCAGACTTTCCTGTGAAACCGCCCGCATTGTCCAATTAGACAAACCGTTATTACAAATACTTGACACTATGGGGGGCCTGGAATAACACGATAACGAAACACTGACAAAAGCCTATAACGTTTCAAGGCTTTGTAATAGTGATTTTTATTTGATTTTACCCACAGAAAACACTTCTACAGCTAACAAGACTGACTGTAAAGGCTCGGTCTGCATTTGAATGTTTCAGGAAATAATTCCGCATGAAAGACTTTCAGTTAAGACATTGTTCTTACTCTGCCAAGCCTACAGGACAACAAGAGAAAGCAGACATTGATGTGTAATTCAATTTAAAATCTAATTTTACATTCAGATGATTGTATAATATCAACACAGATGTTTCACTTTCTTGTTGCTTTCAATGTCATGCACAATTCATGACCCTTAGGTAGCGATATATCTTGTCTAAAAGCGACACAATATACAGAGTATGAATTGTAAGTTATTCATAGTAGTAAAATATGTCTTTTTTAATACAGATTTCTGCTAAATACATAAATCAAAGAAACATTTGGGAAAAAAAATCTCTGAATGTTAAAGTGGCTCTTTAAAACAGATGGACGATTAAGCAGGTTTGAATGTAATGTAAAATAGCTCTTTTGTTTTGTAGAATTTCAGATAAAGTTCTTAAATATAAATAATTTGTTTAAAATGTGTTTAGATGGATTTAATTTTAATAAACGTTGCCATATTCAACATGATATAATAATTTATACTGTCTGTATGTGAAACAGTATATTAAAATCATTTTTTTTTCTTTTTTTTAAATTAATAACAAAAAATCTAATCTATGTGATATAGTGGTAGGTTTCTACTGTAAACTTATTCCAGGTCTGATTAATTTGACGCTCATTGACTGTTAAACAAAGTACTGTGGTGCAGTTTAACCACCTGTCCTTCCCTTCACAGAAAGTGGAGTGACTTGCAAGTGAATCAAGTACTTTGATGATTAATAACGTTCCCCTAAGTTATCTTATTAATTTGTACAATTTTTTATCATAAGCAGCATGCTAACTTTGATACGAAGTTCGAGCAAACAACACCAATAAACACTGTTCTTTGGTGATGGCGTGCAGTATGGTCTTTAGAGGATTGTGATCAATAAAAGAACACAAGACATATTTTATTAACATGTCTGCCTAAAGTAATTTCCAAATGTAATTTGATATAATACGCTTTATTCCGCAAATTGAAATATCTTTACCATTGTGCGATGACAAAGGAAAGGAATGCTTGTTTAACGATACCTTATAACATCGTTAATCATAAGCAAATCAGGAGTGGGTATCAAGCAGTAGCATGTCCACCTGTGAAGCGGTCGGTCGTCAGTTCGATCCTTCTCTGTATACCCATTTGCAGTTTGGGCTATTTTACATTCCAACCAGTAGTCCACAACTGGTTCATCAAAGTCAGTGGTTGGCAAGCCCATAGTCAGGATTTTTGAAGGGGGGTTCGATTTGGTATTAAAAGGGTACTTGCGAGCGTAACCAAATAACTTTTCAAAAAGCTGGGGGAGGGGGCTCTAGCCTAGTTTGAAAGGTCACTTCAGAAAAAAGGGGGTTCCATTCGAACCCTCGAACACCCCCCTCCCCCTGGCTACGGGCTTCATATTGGTATGTGCTGTGCTGTCCTGTCTGTGGTAAAGTACATATAAAAGATCAATTGCTGCTTATCAGAAAGTGTAGCCTATGTGGCGACTGTGGATTTCCTCTAAAAGAAATATGTCATAATGACGATATAATTATTTGACGTCCAATAACGATGATAAGATAAAAATCAATGTGCTGTAGAGCAAAGAACAAGCTTTACTTTTCATAAGCAAATCATTTAATCAGGTGCTAAATATAAGGTACTTATATTTGCGACAGAGAGTCTATAAACAAAACTTACTGTTGTCTCATAACCCACTACATAAAGTTAGTGATAAAAAATTAAATGATTATTTTCCTGCAGAAATCAACTCATACTACAACTTTAATATACCAGTTGTGAACCACTAACTGGAACTATAAATAGCCTATCGCGGTAACTATAAAAACATTCGTTCAATTGTGACGTCAGTTATGACTGATTCTAATACTTAGAATGCCTGCAGTATATTTATATAATAGACAAGATTTATTAAATTATCTGAGCTTCTAAGTTTAAAAGTAACAACTATTATTATATTGCCATAAACAAAACAAAATAATCGCCATTGTATGTCAAAGAATAGAAATTGAAAACAATTGGCACACTAATCCATTTAATGTGGTTAGCGCAGGATACGAAGGCCAGCAAATTATATATGACAGTTTGAATCGATTACAATACTGGATCGCCCTAAAGATGTCTATAGCGTTCCTGTAAATGTATATAATCAAGGAAATGTGTAATTTCAGGCTTTGCCAATAGTTATAAAACTGCGACCGACGACGATGGAGGCTCGCTTCAGTGCTGTTAATATCCCTACTGGCCAGGTATTGCCTGCACGACGTCATACCTCACTGCACGACGACAAACAATGAACCTCTGACAACTACAGCAGCAAAGTGGACAGGCGAAAACATCAAACCCGACTGACTGTTTGAGGGACTGTGCGCTCACGTAACTCTTGAAATATTAATTTCCAATTACCTCTGTAGTCGCAAAAACAAGCTTACAGCTCCGGGCAAGAAAGAATAAGATAATAACACGTGGAAGGGTTTATCGAGCAGAATGCAAATAGAAACTGCGAGCAGTGTTTTGCCGTCAATGTGTTATAATTGAAGTGTAACGCTTGTTTCTTGTGGATGGTAATCAGTCGGGGCTATTGGACATCTGTCGGGAGATCACACTTCTTCACTCGCTCCGTCACCGTCCTCACGCCTTCATTGCAGTAAATGGACACATAATTATGCCAAATTTTCTTTGTCCCCTCTATACCAGACGTGGAAAATTAAATACATTTAGACAAACGTGCTTTTAAAGTGTCCAAAGACACGTTTTTATAATAACACGCTATTTCCATTAGAAAGAAATACAACAGATTTTCATACCTTTTGTGATCAATATTGATTTTAAAAACATGCAATAACAGGTCTTCAAAATTAATATTTAATGGGTTTACGATCGTTAACAATAATGTAAAAGAGTTGTTATACTATTCCATCGTGATTATCATTGTGGGGCTTTACGACGTTCCGTCAATTTCATTAAACTTGGGTTGGTCGATTTTATGTTTACATGTTAGATTGTATGTTTCCATTGTTTATAATAATACAGGATAATATTTAGATAAATTGTTTTACAACTTTCCTTCATTTTGAGTAAAGCAGGGGTGGCTTTTTACAGGTGCACATTTATCATTGTTAATAGGATATAGGATAAGAATGAAGTATAATATTCATTTGTCTATAATTGTGTCAGTACATCCACAATTTACTTAACAGCCAAGCAGGTTGCGAATCACAATATTATTCGTAATGAGAAGATAGGACATATAGATAATGACGTTTATGGTATATTTAGTGAGTGAGGTAAAACAATGTTAATTTGTCTGTAAACCTAGATTTTATATAATAGTGATATTATATAATGCTACAAGTGGTTAGGTTAGGTGTAAATGCCCTTTTTAATTGACCTTAGGATTGCTGTGTATATTTTGCTTTACTGGTTTTATCTGACCAGTGATAAGTACAATACCTGGTTTTTATTTCACTGAATAACCTTAAAAAGTAATATTAGAAAAGCTCACTTGAAAGTTATCAGAAAAAAAGTCAAATAATAATCATACATAACAGTATCAACAAACCAGAGATAGGATAAACATACCTTTTCACCTGACTCTCCAACACAAACTCCTTCAAAGTTAATTCAATCCTCTAGAAAATGTAACAAAATCCTACACGACAGTTATTTCTTAAGTCCAGTAGAAGTGCAATGAGTGGACGAACACGCATGGTAAGAACATAGATCCAAATCACCAGTAAGGTACTCTCGCGCGACCGTCACCTGTAACCTGGATTTCTTCGAGCGATCGTCGCTAGTAAGTTCTTTACTTTCCTCAAGGTACGTTCCTCGCGCGACCGTTCTGTTTGACTATGAAGCCGTAACTCGGCTTTCTGTGTGAGTGCAGCAAGATGAGAGGCGGCACCCCGCTGTCGTGTATTGATCTAGCAGCGCTAGATAACGACGCTTTCCATTCTTCGTTTACATCCACGCCACAGCACATGTGCACCTCACTGGTCGCACACAGCCAGTGTACAAGTGAGAGTAGATAGCCAGCGAGAAGCCAGAGTGTAATGGGCAGATTGTTCCTGCAATCACGTGATGCTGCAGTGAAGAAACTTGACTACAAGAGCCGTGCATCATTCCACAAATGGTTGAAGAGTTGTGGTTTAGGATCACCTGTTTATAGTAGTTCATGGATAGGTGGTAGAACAGGAAGAATAAGAGAACAGGTACCTAATAAAAGTAAATGTATTGAAAGGCAGTAGCATCCTTTATCTAACAGTCATCCATCAGAACGCCACATAACATATTTCAACATTAATAATACCTCCCCTCTAAGAAACGTTCTGCCGTGTCTGAAGTACGTGTTAATGATCGTTGTTCAGATACCATAGTTTTCAAATAATGACCGCTAGTAGGACTTTAGACTCCTATCTTGATCCGCAATGCGATTTAGTAGTGTCATTAAACAAAACAAAGCAAAAAAAAAAAAAACCCAACTATCTTGAAATGAGTTGCTATAATGCTTATATGTCGTCCATCGCTATATTCGTTCCTTAAACATATTTTGTAAAATTTGGTAAGTGGATGAGTGAAAATATAAGTTTATTATTTCAAAATAAAACAGTTATCACGTTCAGAATTGTATCTTTGTACAAGACGTCCAAGAAAAGTTTTGATAGTCTGACGAAATGCTTCTGAGCTGAATTTATAGGTATGAGCATACACGATTTTGACAATGTTCTGACGAACTGTTTCTCTGTCTTTCTTTTTTTTTCTCACTTCACTGAAGAGATCATTTAGATATCTTGCTATCGTGGCCTTGTAGACAAACATAGCGTTTGAACTTAATACAAGCTACGATGTACAATGTACAAATGGTTCCATCATTTTAACTGTAGAAGCTGAAGTACGAAACCGACATCAAGATGAGAATTATGAGCCATGCCAGCCTTTCATTTAGTCCGCTAACACAAATTCAGGTTTTTGTACTTTGATCGTTTGGCTAAGGCAATCTGTAAATGGGATGATTGATACAACGGCGTATGTGTTTTGTCTGTCGTTGTATGTACCTGGCGGTTTGTACAGGTATGGTTCCGCCTGTTTAGTAGATTATACACAATTTTAAAGTGGTTTCCTGGGCATGAGGGGAACTGACTATTTTTTAGAGATGCTAAAATCTAAAAAGACAAAACGTTTATCTTTTTCTAAACTGTAAATTGAGTCCAAGGGATGTTAAGGCAACATTGTACCCACATGAAATGTCAGTATTGTTTTCTGGTATAAAGGATATAAAGCACTATAAAATGTTTTAGTATTTATATTTAAGACAACTACGAATTACTAGGTCTGCTTCTGCAATGTCTAAATGAGACAAAACTAGCTTCTAAAGCAGATGATCGAGTGCCGTTTAGAAGTCTGTCAAAATTAACTGACGTCTGAAGTTGTCTATGGAATATTAAATATGCTGATTTCTTCGATCTTTGACATTTGTATCTCATAACTGTGTAAGGTGATACGAAATGTTTGATCAATAATATAATCTACACAAAACAAGAATATAATCTGGTTATATACGTATATCAGGCTAGTAAATCTAGTTGTAAAAATAATAACAAGATGAGGATCACTGAAGTGTTGACCAAACGCGACGTGAAAGAAACTTTGGGATATTGGTCTGGCATAAATTTGTTTATGATTATACCAAATCCTTTATAGCATGTTTATCTCAAACCGCATCTGCTCAACAAGTTAAATGTGTTTTCTGCCAACACAAAACACCTGATCCCTGTGCTACTGTGCCGTATCATCCGACGATCACTTATGATCAAAAGGTCCATTATCACACATCTCCTTCCTCATCTTTCCAGCACGTACATAGCCAGCTCGGTCACGAGAACACACTGTGGGTCACAGCTGTACTTGATAAATGCCATGTTTACTTTAGATATGTTTAATCAGTGTTACATTGTTACTACTGCCTGGAGTTGCCGTGAATACAATTATGCTGCCAGGTGTTCGCGGTAGGTGAGCGTATACTTTCTCACATATGATAAGACTGATTAATGTCAGCCTGTCAAAGTTTCGACTTTGATTTATTAGTTCGTCATTGTTTGTAAAACATATTCCTTAGACTATGTTTTCTAATATGATATGCTATTGATTAAGATTTCAACCTGTGCTAAAACAAGGTTCCTCTGGTCGGGTAGGATACGATAATCATTCGCGAAATAACTGCATCTATTCACAAACTTCATTTGACAATGCACCGTAACTACATGTATTCATAAACGCTTCTTTTGATAATACACCGTAACTACATAATCATAGTTTTGTCAAAACATTCTTTGGACCCTTTGTTTTGTGCAGATATATGGTTTTGTTCACGTTAATAGTAATGTCTTTAGATATTGAAATATCTGTCGATATGTTGTTATCAACGTCTGGCGTCATACGACAACCACGTTTATGCTAGTTAGTTGCATTTCTAACCATGCACAGACGCTTGACATGGCGTAGGAGTATTTGCCGAAAGCCAATTTTAAATATTGCATGAAATATCGATATTTTGTATCATATAGAAGCACTTGAGACAAATAAAGATAAATTTAGGTGATATAAGGATATTTATATCTTCAGAGGGTGTACATAATAGTTACATTATCCTTCTGCATAGCACATCTTCATCACAGAACCTTTCACCAGTTAAACTGATACCAAGTGTAATTCTCTATTTCTCTATTAACCTGTGCTCCAAGAATGATAAATATTTTTCGATATTTTACGCAATATTTAAAATGATCTTTTAACAAACATTCCTACATCTGGTATATGTGCATACAAGACCAAATGCTTCTAATCGAACTTAAATTATGTGAAGTCAACGCGTATCATGGTTTGTTTAGGTTTTTTAAAATGTGTTTGACCTTGTTTTCCATTCATCTTTCTTATTCACTAAACCTTTTACTAACCTTTCAGACAACGTAGTCTACTAGTATACTAGGTGGGGTTGGAGTGGGTGTAGTAAGCAAAGAGCCCTTTCGGGTAGATATCGTTCAGATGTGTTCATTTCTAGAAATGAATCTTATGCTGAGATTTGATTTTGACTTTGATCATGCTTTTCGGTCACTTTTATTTCAGCGATGCTACTTTAAAACCCACTAAACTTTACTACTTCACGTGCCAACGAAATATTTACGAGGTTCCTTTCATCTTGATGAATATAATACGATACAATTTCATATCCACTTGACTTCCAGGGTACTTGATATTGGCTACAGCGATTCCAAGCTGTAGTCAGATAACAAACAAATCTTCAAAGTGAAATGGCACTATCAAAGGTTATCGTTACAAGTGTCATGGCTGTTTCACGCGGTATGGCCACCAACTAAGGTTACAGTTCGTGACCTGCACAGTACTACCTTACACCTGTTAGAATCAACACCCCAGTGGGATAATTGCTGGGAAATTATCTCTGTACTCAGTATGTATCAACCTATAGAGCTTCACATTACACTTGTAACCTGCCACTGTACATGCAACTCTCGCTGGGACCGTATGTTCACAGAATGTGGCATGGCTGGATGTTTTGTTAACTTTGTCACATTTTGAGTGGCTTGTATTTCTTTTAGAATGTCAAATCATTAATGGTTCGTTTAGTTATTGGTACTATTATCTCTTTCAGCATTCATGTAGGGGTACTGTTCTCTCCCACAGCAAGTCATATAAGGGTTACAATTCTCCCATGACAGTTAGTTATGTGGTTGTATGGACGAGTCAGTGTTTCGACAAAGAGCTTCAGACTAGCTGTATTTTAATGATGTTGTATTAGTGTAGTTCTTGGTGTGTTCTATTATCCCACTACAGTTGGTCATGTGTTCGTATGAACCGAGTCGGTGTTTCAACAATGAATCTGACACCAGCAGTATTTTAATAATGTTATATTTTCTAAACATCATTGAGAATTATACATTAGTCATACTGTGTATAGCTGTGAGATTGTTAATGTAAATAACAGCTCAGGACTGAGTGATTTGGCTAGTGTAGTTGTTGTCTAGTTATCAGTCATGACACTACTCCGCCATCACATTTTATGGCCGTACAAAGCTGGGAGAAGATGGATGGACGGGCAGCAGTCCTGTTGTTATTTTTTTTCTATAAAATAACTTTTAAATAACTATAGTAAATATGCTTCCCTCCAGATGGCATACAATTGTGTTTTAGCATAGTGTGTGAGCTGAGGATAGTTCTATACTAAAATGCGTAATTTAAGAATAACGTTGATACTTACATAGTCTGTACTCCCCCGCCCACCCAAATCCACTTAGATAAGGAGTTCATTACATATTAAAAATATATGAAAAAGTAGCAATACACAATAAAATGGTACATGTAATAAATCATCTCAATTTTACAAAATTGGTTGGGTTTTTTCTTTCTTTCATTCCCGTAAAATTAGAGTAGCTTTCCCGTCTTGAGAATTAGCATGCACTCATAAGTACCGCAGCATACAAAGACATATTCTGGTGCTTATTAAAAAGAATTGGTTTAATAACAAACCCAATATACAGGCTAGCCTGAGTACTCAAGAGCATGTACAACTGAGCATGGCCTATACAGACATATGAAGCAGCTTACATCACTGTTAATGATAGGATATACATTACACTCTAATCACCTAACTTAAATATGTATCTAATCATCATGTCTTGTCAACAGTCACTGATTAAAGGATTTGGTAATCTGAAAAAAAAAGATTAGACAGGTTACTGCTGTGTAAAAGTAATAATTGAGATACGTTTTTATAAAAATCCAATATGAACACTGTGGATTTCCTGATTGAACGTCTATATCAACTGACGATGGGTTCAGTTTTTGTGAACTTTCTACAAATATCCGAGTGTAATAGTCAACATGAACTCGGTGCTAACCACTGAGGAGAGCATAATTAGTGTTGTGCGGTGGAAATCACTTAATTATTATCAGTATCAAATTTCAATTTTCAGGCACAATTTTAAAATACGGTATGGTCTAAAGGATGTTTCTGTATATTCCTCCCGAGATTACTAATTTCAGACCACCCCAAAATGCTTCCAAATAAATCGAGCCCTTAAAATGATGATTATCTTCAACAATTCAGTGATGAATTTAAATTGGTCTCCATGTCTCCGTTTATATGTTGTTTACAGTAGGTAAATGTCGAATTTGTGAATGACCCACGAATAATAGTTGATGTTCTTAAAGTGTCTAGTCATTAAGACTAGATTGTTTGTGTAAGTATTTAAAAAAACTTTTAAAAAACTTAATTTTAAAAACGCAATATTAAACTATTTTATAGATATTTGCTTTTTCTCTTTTAGTTATATTAAATAAATTCCTTTTTACGTCATGGTATTAAAATCTGTAACCTTTCGACAATGTAAATAAATGGAAAAACACGCTCTAAATGATCATTCAAAAACCCAATCGTTATTGCTAACAAAACTAGTAAATGGAAGATAGGAATGAGACTGAAAAAACCTCCCTGAAGTGGAGATAGACTCTCGACTCTCATCAAACAACTCAAACAAGATTTATCGATAAATGACCTTCATGTTTGTTATCCTCAGAGAGTGTTATTATATGTAACTCTCCGCCTGGAAGAGACCTATTGCTTTAGTCTCACTTTTCAATCACTCCGGTCACGCTGGACAAGGGACCTAACCCTCCGTGGGGCTGCACAACGTAATCTTTTCAACGAGAGGATATTTGATATATAGCTTTTGTTTACACCATTTACTGAAAACCGTGTGTAAATGAACCCGTCGTGTGGAAGACGGCAAGATAAACTATTGATGAAGGAACTGGTTTCTCTGCCTCCAGCGTTAACTCACCAATGGCTTGTCAATCACGGCAGTGGTATCTGTTATCTGGCTGCAGATCGGCACTTCATGGTGAAGCTACATCAAGTATACAGACTGTATGACATGCCGGACAAGCATACAAATGGGATTCTTGTTGGGGGCATCAACGTCTGTTGATGGCTGTATGTAGCTGTCGGGCACCACAGATAATTGAGATCACTTCCTATAAGCATTATAGTTAGTGAAGGTTGCAGCCAACTAAATAAAATCTAATTAGAGACTGTTATAGCAATACTCATATTGTGTTAAAACATTTTTGTACCATATAGATGACATTATCGTACACTTTGGTGTCATTTATTACCATTTGTACCAGATGATGTTTGTCCACATTCAAAAAGGCATGCAAGTGGTTCTGTATAAATAATCTCATTAACATGCTTAAATTCATCAGTACTTATTATTAAAGTTAAACCATCATTATCTGTTTTCCTGTGTTATGTTATGTTTAAGAATGTATTAAGTATAATGTAATGGTCATACTGTAGTTTTAGTATATACAGAAATATTGTAGTTTAGCACATTCCTTTAATGAAGGTCACTTGGGAGATAACCTATAGAAAGTAAAGTTCGTTTTATTTAACGACACCTCTAGAGCACATTGATTGTTATTTCATCATCGGCTATTGGACATCAATAATATGATATTCTGACATATGTTTCAGTCAAAGCTTTGCAATGTTTATAGTACAAACTAGTACTACATGTATCCATTGGTGCTATTAATTAGTTTAGTATTAATTTGAATTAAGTGAAGTTTAAGTTTTGGAATATTACAATCAAGTAAATCAAATCGTATAGTAACTTTTATAGAACATTGCATTCTGTTAAAATACGATTTAAGATTTTTTTGTAACATATGAGCCCGTTGCTATTATTTAGTACAGTCAGAAGTAACTTGTGTTGAATAGTTGTCTCTATTTAGCTACTGAAAGCACGGACATAGCATAGCAGGCACCGCGGAGTAGGGGGAGGGGCCGGGGGAATGGCCCCACTTTTGGGGGAGAACTAATAAAAAAATCACTACAAAATGTTTTTGCTAAATAAAAATATTTTCAGGCTTGGTGAAAAAATAAAGTGGCCTAAGTCACTACGATCCTCTCCTTTTCCGTGGGGGGGGGGGGGGGGGGGGGGGGGGGGGGGGGGGGGGGGGGGGGG
>JAULBS010037393.1:0-10068 GCA_032355785.1 Symmetromphalus regularis
CTCAGGTATCACTACCAAATTAAACTGGAGCTCGGATCTCATTACCACATTAAACTGCAGCTCAGGTATCACTACCACATCAAACTGCAGCTCAGGTCTCACTACCAAATTAAAAAACACCATCGTTCATTATTATCAAATTATTGTTTCATTTCATTAGGTTTGTGATTCAAGGTTTCCATTTATTGTTATCAAATGAAGAAATAATTCTGAATGTTATCAGTACACGATAAAACAAGTTCTAATGGGAATGGTAAATCCATTATGGCACATTTGAGTCTACATGAAAGTGTTCAAATTACACAAAAATCAAACAAACCATGACAGTGCTTTGATAGTTAAATAAAGCAGAGAATTAAAGAACGTATTTGAATTTTATTGTATTAATGATTAATGTCATGGAAATTATGTTTTTACTGTTCTTTCTACACACCAAAAAACTAATAAATCAATGATTAAACATTCTTACAACTAATGAGCATTTATCATGTACAAAACTTTAACCATGTTGAAAATGTCCTTGACCTTGTTCTATGATGATATTCAATGGCCTGAGACTAACACCAGATCATCACTCAGAATACATATACCAAGTCTAATTGACATTCAGCTTGTAATGATAGTAAAGTAAAGTTTGTTTTATTTAACCACACATCTAGAGCACATTGAATTTTATCTTATTGTCGGCTATTGGACGTCAATCATATGGTCATTCAGACATATTTATTTTAAAGGAAACCCACTGCTGCCACATAGACTACTCTTTCTTATAAAAACTGTCAACAGACAGGACAGCATATAACATGGCCTTTGATGAACCAGTTGTGGACCACTGGTTGGAATGGATAATAGCCTAAACTGCAAATGAGTCTACTGAGAAGGATCGATCTGATGACCAACAATTTACAGGCAGACATGCTACTGTCTGAGCTACGTCCCGCTTCCTTGTCATGATAGGTTCAACCATCTTTAAAACAATACACTGACAATGATTCTATCAATCTGGAGTAAATGTCTGTTTTAGAACTTGTACTGTTTCCAAATCCAATCAAACATTTCTTTCACTTTTATTTTTTTGTTTTTAATAAAACATTTATAATCATCATATTCTATATTTAATTCATAGTAAGCAAGGAAAAAATTACCATAAAACCAGATTTTACCTAAATGTGATATTAGTTTTATAATTGAACTTTTTCTACACTGATGTTAGCTACTTCAAAGATGAATGGTTTACAGGAAAATTACTTGGCTAATGGAAAAATGTCCTGAAAATAACCGCAGCCTGTGCTGCAAGAATGCTGACAGCAGCTTCTGTGTGCTGTGGTTCACTAACATTGTTACATGGACCAACACGCACTGTTTAATGTTATTACATACATGTATATCTCTTTTGACGTAGAGCGGGATATAGCTCAAACAGTTACATGTCTGCATGTGAACCGATTGGTTGTCGGATCGATCATTTTCAGTGGACCTATTTGTAGTTTGGGCTATTTTCCATTCCAGCCAGTGGTCCACAACTGGTTTATTAAAGGCCATGGTATGAGCAATCCTGTTTGTGGGACGGTGCGTTTAAAAGACCCCTTGCTGCTTATCGGAAAAGGTAGCCTATGTGGCTGCAGTGGGATTCCTCTAAAATATATATGTCAGAATGACCTTATGACTAACGTCCAATTGCTAATGATCAGATAAAAATCAATGTGCTCTAGAAGCATCATTAAATAAAACAAACTTTATCTGTTTAATGTTATTACATGTATATCTCTTTTGATGGATTACTTCAAGTACAAGTTCTCCCAATCTATGTTGGCACTACACACAAATATAGTAACTATATAATGGTAAAGAGTAAATTGTTAATCTAAGCAGTTCATTGATTCCTGTAACAATAAAAAGCTCATCTTTATCACTGTTTTTATGTGAGCAAAGCAGAAAGCAGAGGCCAATTGCAAGGGTTAATGAAAGAAATCTTCAAATGAACTTAAAGTTGAAAACACTATCAAGCACTTAGTGCAGCTGAAAGGATGGTTTACAAGAAAATCCATCCTTGACTGTGGAGGGGAATGAGATAAAACTTGTATGAACATCTAACAGTAATAGCCTGGATGTCGTCAGTCCAAGTCTGACCACAAGATTTACTAGTTATTACACTCTCATCAACTTCACACCAACATCAATATATCATTAATATTTCCTCTATGTTCATTAGTTGGGAAAATGAACTGAACGATAAGTGTTTCTGAATAACAGTTTCTAAAACAATGATCTATATCCATTTCTAAAAAAAACTAAACACTGTCTATTTTTTATTTTTCATTTGTATAGATTTAATTTTTAAAATGTGATCCAATAAATTCTATCTTTTTTTTTCTTGGTTGATTTAAATAAAATGATGCAAATATGATAGTCTATGTCATAACAGGGCAGCACAAATTAAAAATGTTTGCAACACATTCATGGATCACGCAAAACAAATTTGCGCAATCCATTTTATTTTCATAACCCATTTTTAATATACAGTGATAGAACATACAAAAGGCATATATGGCTTTACTAATTAGGGCCTATCAGTTTATGAATACCCTCTTACCAGTCTAACACAGACCTGTTTACTTCAACGATTTGTCCGTATTTACTACGGAAAATCTTTTTAAAATATGTTCTATTAATTTAGGTATGGAAACTATGGAATGACACTTTTTGTTTATCAGACACCAAACGTCCGAAATAATATGAAATACACCGGAATTAACACATGCATAAACTGGTTCTCTGTTTCCATTTAGGCACCCCATTTCACAAAGAGCGTAACATAAAACAAGAATCAGTTTAGCTGGTCTATGGTGTCTAAATTGTTTTCAGTTTCGGATTTATTCCTTTGATCTACCCACGTGGTGAACTTTGAATAGGACAGAACAATTGGTTAAATATGAACAATTGTAATGACACAGACTGAAGAGTTGATGGTACAATATGAAAATGTCATGTGCCTATCTATCTATCCATCTATCCATCTAAAAGTGATGAACAGTTGATGGTACAATACAAAAATTCCCTGTGCCTATCTATCTATCTATCTATCTATCTATCTATCTATCTATCTATCTAAAAGTGATGAAGAGTTGATGGTACAATATGAAAATGCCTAAAAGTGATGAAGAATGGAACTCATTACAAGTACTTATAGTGGAATCTCTCACTAATGTTCCCAGAGATAGCAGATATTGCTGTTAATCACCTAGTTTGCATTTTGTCTTCAGCCAGTGGAAGATTCAAACCTCTCAAGTAGCACAACATGGCTCCCTCAGCGACCCTACAACATTCTGCAGACTTTCTACAGATGTTAGTGACATCTAAGCACCAATAATCCCCATCACAAGCAGCAGAACAAATCTGTGATATGTTTGTTAGCTTCCAGCTCATCTGCATGTCTTTGTATTAGAGTGACTTAATACCATGTGGGATAAGTTGTAGGAATTAGAGGAAACTCCGAGGCAGCTAACTGCTTCTTGTAACCATTAAGACTTGATTAATACCCCAATCACTGGAATACAGAGTGACTTAATACCACGTGGGATTAGTGGTAGGAATTAGATGAAACTCTATAGCAGCTAACTGCTTCTTGTAACCATTAAGACTTGATTAATACCTCAATCATTAGAGTACAGTTCCAGTGCTGGTGGTCACAATAGCAACATGATAGGCATTGGTTACCAATACTGTAAACGTGTCTGTATGCTAACCAAATCAACAGAACCATTATTACATTAAATAGAGTGAGTATTTTGATAAAGCTTTGATCTTTAAATAACTTGTAAACCCCCAATAGCCAATGTTTATTTTTAAACAATCAATAATAATATTAATAACAGATAACTTGTAAATTTATTTCTTTATTTAAGGACAAACAGTAAAGTGTAGAGATCAAAGAAAGCACAGAATTATGACAATTTTTTGTTGTTGTTTGTCCGGACCCCCAATTTTTTATTTTATTTTTTTTACATTTTCTGAGTGCAAGGCTGTGAAAATTAACTATTTTACCCCCAGTCCTATTCACCCATCACATTTGGACCCTTCCTTTCAGAACTTCTGCATCCGCGCATGTTAGATGGATGTCACAATAGTAACATGATAGACAGTGGCTACTAATACTGAAAAGGTTGCTATATCAGTGTATGCTAACCAAAACAAAAGAACCATTATTACATTAAATAGTGTGTATATTTTGATAAAGCTTTGATCTTTAGATAACTTGTAAGTACAGTTATTTAAGACAAACAGTAAACTGTAGAGAGGAGGCCAATGTAACTCAAAGCAAGCACAGAACTTATGACTGGTTAGTTTTTTTGTTTAACATCACCAAGTAGAAAAACACTGGTGTATTACTCTTTAGCTATTAGATGTCAAACATATAGTAATTCTGTTAATATATAGTACTATGGCTGACAAATAATTTCAATTCAAAGAATAAAGATGATAATTATCTATCCCATTAGCAGATTCAGAGGGGGGTCCAGGTGTCCGGACCCCCTCTTTTATCATTTTTTGTTGTTGACCTTTTCCAAGTGGAAGGACATGAAAATTAACCATTTTTCCCCAGTTCTGTTCACCCATCACATTTGGAACCCACCCCCCTTCAGAAATCCTGTGTCCGCACCTGTATCCTAATGCGATAAATAATTTGTTTACAGGAAAATCATCAATTATCTCTTAATGAAGAGTTTTATTGTGTGTGAACTCAGTGGTCGGGTACAGTGAACAAGTAAGAGGATTTGTGAATGTTTTGCAGAATTCTACAGAATACCTCAGTGATAACGCTACAACAGATCTGTTCCAATGAGAAACTCTTTGATAAGGCTAGGCCAGTAATATGATGAGGACATTGCCTCAAAGTATAGAAATACAAAAAGTGTCGTGAAAAGAAATCACCGAGTCCAATCTTGACAGGGATTTCAGGCAATCACTATGAATTGATGAATATTTACTGTGTTATTGATTTCATGTCAGAATGTGACATTCCTCGTGTTTTACTCGACCCGTGTTCAACTTGAAAATCCACAATAAATATTCACCAGAAACAAGCTCAAAACAAGCTCTAACCAAGCAATCAGGAATTCATTCTTCAGCCAAGTGTTACAAACTTTCAAATTTGTCTTTTTCTGCAAACCAATCTGAGCCTTGACAAAAGAGAGCCTATTGTCAACAGAGAGATAACAAAAAATGCAAACAGTGGCAATAATGACTTATACTTTGAACTATTAAAACAAACAAAACAATGTTCATACAATCTTCAATCATTTTCTTATCTTAGTCAAACCAAAAAAGTGAAAAGAAAAGTTTTATTTTATTTAACAATGCCTATAGAGCACATTGATTTTTATCTTTTCATCGGCTATTGGAAAAAGTAAAGTTTGTTTTATTTAACCATGCCTCTAGAGCACATTGATTTTTATCTTTTCATCGGCTATTGGAAAAAGTAAAGTAAAATTTGTTTTATTTAACGTTGCCTCTAGAGTACATTAATTTTTATCTTATTATCGGCTATTGGACGTCAGTCATATGGTCATTCTGACATATTTCTTTAGAGGAAAAAAACTGCCACTACATAGGCTACTCTTTCCAATATGCAGCAAGGGAGTTTTTATATACTCATACCACAGCCTTTGATGAACCAATTGTGGACTACTGGTTGGAATAGAGAATAACCCAAACTGCAAATGGGTCTACTGAGAAGGATCAATCCAATGACTGACTGCCTCACGGCTGGAGCTACATGTATATCCCGCCTCTTAGTCATAGTTATGTTAATAATATGTAATAAACTGCACATAAAATAAAAAGCCAGTTTGAAAATATCAGTCACTGAGAGAATTTATGGCCAGTTCTCAACACCAGCTTTGACCTGTCTATACTTCATGTCACATCAACAATAACTCTTCTTCTTCAGTGGATAGCAAGAACAAAAAGAAACTCATTTTAGAAATAAAACAAAACGTCAAATTTTAATAAAAGTTTGTATACAATATTTTTTAAAAATGAATGTTTTAGGAGAAAAAACAACAATGTTTATGCATTTATAGCCATTTTTGACATTTTTGTTACCCTAACAATGTTATAATATAAGAAAGGTTATTAAGTGAAATACTGTGTGTATGTTATAAATGGATTTAAAAGCAGTTGTTTGTACTTTTGGCATTTAATTTTCAACTGGACACATGGGTGTTTCAATGCGTCACTTATTGTATAGTCATGTGACTAGAAGACAAATGAGATTCTGAAAATCAGACATACTAAAATATTTTTTAAAGTAATTTCATTTTATGTATTATGCTTTATAAATAAATATATTTTTAATTTATAATTGATCTAGTCAAAAAAAATTACTAACTTTTTTTTATCAAAAGATCCATGTATTATATTCAAATTGTCAGTTTTTTGTACCGAGACCCAATCTCAATTAAATTGCTTTGTTATAAAAGTGCTGCTGGCTAGGCTACAGTAAAGAAGCTACTAATACTGATCAGTGTGTCACTAGAGTGCCATAACCAGCCAGCATCAAGATGAGAGTCCAAGCAGAAGAATGAATGACTATATACACCTGATTGCAAGTCATCGGTTCATGTAAATCTGTCATTCTTATAACATCCAGTCTTCTTGTCTCATATGAGATTTATGTAATCATTTTCATTCTCATTCCCAACACACACACACCCACCCACCCCCAATAAAAAAAAAGTAAAGTTTGATTTATTTAACAACGCCTCTGGAGAGCATTGATTTTTATCTTATCATCTGCTATTGGACGTAAATCATATTGTCATTTTGACATATGTTTAGAGGAAACCCGTTGCCGCCACATAGGCTACTCATTCTGATAAGCAGCAAGGTGTTTTTATATGCCCCATCCCACACATTGGACAGCACATACCACACCCGGCAGGCAGGCAGGCAGGCAAATAATTCTTTAACATATACACACAGCAAAGCAATAGACATTATCAAGTAGAGACGTCACTCAAGTACATCACACAAGATAAACTACAAAAGAAAACAAACCTACCATTTTGTGATACGAGACTTATAAGCTTTTCCAATGATTCTACTTTCTCAGTTTCTTCTTCAGCTATTTTTAACTTCTCTATCAAAGGTGCAAGATCATCTGAAAGACAGATTTAAAAATATAAAAACATATGTTTATTTTGTTATATAACTTTAGGTCCAATGTACTAAAAAGTAGAAGTTAATCAATGCAAAAATATCCACATTAATCAGGAGTAAACATATTGCTGTGTCAACTGATTTTGCTCAGAAAACATCAATTAAGATGAGATATTTGTGTCTTTCTTCTGTATTTATACTCAATGTTTCAAATAAAACATATCTACATTATCTTTATGGATGTCTCCACAATAGACATGCGGCCATGACTATCCACTACCACAAATTACAATCTGACACTTTCAACAAGTTTACAATGTTTTCCCTTCACTAATATTCTGACAGCTTAGTTTTCTAAATAATATATACAAAAGTCAAAATGTTTAAATCATAAACACTAAATAACATTTTTCACTTCAACAGCCTAAAAGCATCTGCAATTTAAAACAAAGTCCATAATTATAATGTGTATTAAATGACCACAAAGTTGACTGATAAAAATTCAGTTGACTGGTTCTCTGGTATCTATGCAACCAAACCATTAAGTATCTTCTGGGGAATTATAGAGACCATCAGTCTATTATAATAAAAGTTATCTGGAATGCTTCAGCTGATATAGTTTACTGGCATGTATATGTTAAACATGCAGTAATAATTTTAGGTGCTTTCTCTCCTACTTGTTAGTTGTTGTTAGTACATGTAGTTGTATGACAATAATCTGACAATTAATAGCAATAACACAGTTTCCATTATGGCCATAATAAATTAATTTTGTGTTTCAGGTCCCACAAAGTTTAAAAATCAATGAGTAAGGCAGGAAAACACAACAAGAAGTTTCTTTTTAACACAAGCTTAAATACCATGAAATTGTACCAAGAGAGTATGTGTAAGAGAGTTAGATTTTGTTTGAGTCTTTGCTATATTGAAGTCTGATGACTTCGCCTGTGAAACGACCCAAGGCAAATGGGAATATGAGCGAAACAACCTGTCACCTCCAGTGTAATAGCAGTGACGTGAAAACTTCAACACATTCTTCAAAATATCCAAGTAATTTACTTCTAAATTGGTTGAAATATAAAAATAAACAATTTTGAGGCAATTATTATAAGTTCTAGTTTTAATTTTTTTTATAAAAATATAATTTGTGCATACAATTTGACACAAGCCTCACAGAAAATCAATGCAGGTGGACGACGCGAAACACAAATTTAGTTTATGAGGGCCTAAAATTCAGGCGACATGATCATTCAATGGGTAAGTCAAAATGAATACGAGACATACTCGAATGGTACATCACACAAAATTCCATGTGCACAATGTATGCTAGTTGTAAGACATCAAAACAAATCAATAAACAATAACAACACACATGTAGGCAGTTAATTATTAACTGAATTTTAATTCAGGTTGGTGCTGGAATGAGGAAATTAATTTTCTAGTTAACAGCAAACAAAGAGATCCTCCCTCATTAGATATTATTTGGTAAACGAAGTCTTCCTTTAACAAATTAACAAACAGACGCAAGTGATTACCCGGTAAGCAAATGATTTTCTTTAACAGCTCCACTGACACAAAGCTGAGCATTTCTGTGAGTTAATGCACTAAATAACAGCCTGCCTATGTGAGGACTTGAACTTATGACCACAGGAAGATTAACCAATTGGTCATACTGTGGTTGAAAAGTAAATGAGAAAATCAATTACGATGGGCTCGACAATGAGATCATTGTAAGAGAGCTGACGATTAATTAATTTAACAATGTCTCAGTGTATAGATGGAAGACACATTATCTTGCATCCGTGTAAAAATTTGAAATCCCATTGACTATTTGCCATTGGACAAAGCCCTTATATCCCAGTAAGCAGACCCAATTTTTCTTATATTCCATCTGTAATTTTCAGCCAAACCAGAGATCGGCTGTTCTGAGTGTGGATATCCTTGTTCTTTATTCTTTTTCTTTTTTTTATTACATTCATATATGATTTTTTTTAAATTGGATTTTAATTGAAATAAGTTTAAATTGTGTTTTAAACATTTGCAATTAAAAATTGTTTCAATGAAAGAAATACATTTCGTCGCTGTCAAATGACTTCTTTTGCTCAGTTTCCGCTTGGGGTAAAAGAACACAAAGGGGGTACATAAAAAGTCATTTATCCATCATGATGCTTCTACAACTTTATCAAACAAGTGTTCCAGGTTGTAATCTACCTCTATGATGTGAATACAAATACAACAGGACATGGTTTCACTTAGAACATTATCTGTCATTGTAGTAGATCTGTCCAGAATATCTACACAACAAGAAATAAGTTAGAAATGTCTTCAATACAAACATTATGCGATACTATCTATTTCATACTCTGATCCGGGAAGGAAGGTTTCATAATTTACTCAGTATATACATGTATTACTAAAATAAAGTATAATATTTTTTTAAACAGACAGCATGACAAGTTAGCCACTGATTGAGATGAAGCAATCAATTTGAAGATAAAAATAATCCTGCAGGCCAATCAAGAACTCATACAAGCATGACGACTCGATGAATTTAATATCCAGACATTTCCTGTATAACCTTTCAGTTTTATCCACCTCACAACACATAGATAAGGTCACTTTCTGGTCTTCAGATACACAATGTATCATACAGTCTATGAGCCTATATAATACACAATACTTCTATTTGGTAATTCACATTATAACTTTCAAGAAAATGCTGTCATGTTCGAAATGGTTTAACAGTTCATAAAAGAGGACGTATTTGGGAGTTTTTTTTATCAGTCTCTCTCTCTCTCTCTCTCTCTCTCTCTCTCTCTCTCGCTCTCTCTCTCTCTCTCTCTCACTTTCTTGTTATCTCTTCTACTCACACATTTTAATTTTTTTTTTTTTTTTTTATTTGATGTTTAA
>JAULBS010037404.1:0-10068 GCA_032355785.1 Symmetromphalus regularis
CCCCCCCCCCCCCCCCCCCCCCCCCCCCCCCCCCCCCCCCCCCCCCCCCCCCCCCCCCCCCCCCAGAGCGGCCCTGTTCCAGCATGCCTGCTTGTTTCATATTGTGTTTGTGACCCATGATCTTCAGATAAAACCTGTTACTGCCACATATATGTAAGCTACTCTTTCCAGTTAGCAACGAAGGATCTTTTATTTGCCTTTTACCACTGACAGGATAACACATACCACAGCCGTTGTTGCTCCTGGATGACACATATCACAGCTTTTGTTGCTGCTAGTTATGGATCTCTGGCTGGAACAAGAAATAGCCTAAATTGGTCTTCTTATGTAAAAAAGCAGACGATATATCACATCTTCGGCAAATGGTTTATTATCTCATCATCTGCTCATAAGAACTACTTTATAATGTAATCCCACTCTACACGGTACATGTACATGTAGATCATGAGAGTATTATTTGGAATCGGATGAAATTGTGTGATCAATCATTTTTCTATTCATACAAACTGTATACTCTTTGGAAGGGATAGGTGGGTCAAAACCAGCTTACAAATTTAAATTAAGGAAAGGCAGCCATCGTAATCTTTTTATTTTGTACTTCATAAATTATTTTTTGTTTTCCCGTATCGAAGATTGCAGTACCTCTAATTCAGAGAATAAACTAGTACAAAAAAAAAAAGAAAAAAAAAAGAGAAAATTGTTTTTCCAACAAAACCAAATTTATTTTTGGTGTGTAGGACTCATGGCTGGTAGGTACTGGGATCAAATCTCAGTCAAGGCATACCATTTTTAATCTCAGTGTCAGCTCCATCCCAGAGTGAGTGCTCTGCAAGGTTCATTGGGTAGATGCACACCATTTACACCAACCAGTGTTCCAAAACTAATTAATCAAAGGCTGTGGTATATACTGTCCTGTATGCTGGAAATTGCATATATATATATATATATATATAAGATCCCTTTATGCATGTTGGTAAGAGTAGCGCCATTAGTATGTTGGCAGCGGGTTTCATCTCTCCTACTGATACCAATATCCATCCTGATCAGATAGCACTGAAAGCTAAGTTCTGTGCTCAGAACAGCATGCTTGAACCTCAATTGTTGAACACAAAAATAACAACTTGTTGATGCATTGGTCAAATGGGGTCAGTTTAACAATGACTTGGGTCAGATACATTTTTATCTCTCTATCTGTTGTTACAAATCAAAACTGTCTTCAAAACCACTTTAATCTCGAGTGTATATCTTATGTCCACCTTAAGTTTTGACCCAGTACAACATGTAGTTTTTTTAATCTATAGGTCTAGACATGTCTGTTCATGATCGCCTTATTTGTCCTAAGCAGTCAGTTTTATCAGAAAAACAATAGCTATGGTTGATCAGTGATTGGCATAGTTATCTCAAAACGATATCTCAAGTTCACTTTATACAATACATATAACTTGTATTGACTACACTTAAGGTGAATTCTAATACTATACATACATGCTAATTATTGTGTGTATAGATGTACATGTACATAAATTTACACGTGCAGTACTCGAAATTCAGATCATTTTGAAATGATAATTTAGTTATATATAGAAGTATTAGAACAAATAATAACAAAATAAATACCCGATAATGATAAAAATGCCCTCACAAATCAATTTTGGAGCAGGTTTTCTGCTATTGTGAATTTCGAGGGGCTGCAAATGTACATAAAAATGTGTGCATAAACATGTATATATTTTATATATAAATTTATATATATATATATATATATATATATATATATATATGTGTATGTGTATACATGTATATATATTTTTTTTTTTTTCTGTGTATATATATATATATATGTGTACTCATGCACACAACACACACATAAACACAACATGCACACACAAGCACTATACACATAGCATAGTTACATATATATTTAAGAATTTGAAGCTTATATTTTTTAATTTGAGAAATATTGATGAAGCTTTATTAATCTTTTCAGAGGCATATAAATGCAAATACTTTAGGTGTCCAAAAATATTTCTATTGATTTTTTGTATGTAGTTACGACCATATTGTAATGGTGGGGGAAAACTAATGGCTGAAAGAGTGTGTTCCAGTCCCACTAGACTCCCAATCCATTGATATACATAAACATATGTTTTGTTAATCTTTATTTGGTGAGCCAGTACAAAGGTTTGTTTGGGGTGAAATAGCCTATTTTGAAAGAACAAGCATGTATCATGTTATTGGAATATTTGTAAGTAAAAGAACAATAAAAATGCTCCTTGGAACAAAATAAGCTGCACCAAGCTGAAAACTGGTGAGTAAATAAGTCTTGTGCTGGATTATTATTAAATGTTCCTTTCAATCATTTGATAATTGTTATTAATTTATCTTTCAGAGACATGGTATGTTGCTGTAATCGATGAATGAGCTGTTGTCTACACGTGCCATGCAGTAGTACTCTATAGTAGTGTCACATGGTGTGACAATGCTAGGAAGCGTTCGGCTTCGAACAGCAGGCCGAGATGAACTCTCTACGCGACCGCATTGCCCAGATATACTACACACATGGATTGTTCTGTTCCAGTCATCCCATCACTATTATTATTGCAGTGATTGGGGTGATATGTCTTGTATGGTAAGTAATTAACATAAAATTAACATAATGTATTACCTACAGAACATATGCTCAAACAAAAAAATGAAGTATGCATGTTAAAATATTTTTGTTTCACGAGGTGATCACAGTAATGGTCCATTGGCAGCAAACATGTGCGCAACTTGTGATATTACTGCACACATACATCCTTAATGATGTGGTTATCTAATTCCAGAATATCTGCCATGAATGTCGTCTGGTTTATGAAATAGATGACTATTAATTACAGGCATACTTTCTTTTTTGGTTTAGTTTATATTTAAGACAGTAGCAATACATGTACTTCTGATATGCCCCTACCAGGTCATTAATTTCTTAAGTTATTTTCGTCATATAATCATCTGAATATTATCTTTATTATTTGTGTTTTGAAATGTTTTAATGCTGTGATATATTTCAGTTATCCCCTAACAAACCTTATGATATACCCCTATCACAGTATCAGGTCATTCATTTCTTTCCAGGTTATTTTCATGATTTAATCATTCTCTTATTATTTGTGTTTTGAATGTTTTAATGCTGTGATAAATATGTTTCAGTTACCCCTTGACAAACCTTCCACTGCCAGGGAACCTGCCACAACACTTTGAGGTCCCACTCAATGAATACAAGGATATTCCTGTGTCGACAACTACAGCGAAGGGCAGACAACTCAATGATGAAGAATTGAAGAAACCAAGATGGGTAGGTTGGACATTTGATTTGTGTATACATAATTAATATACACATGTAATACTCTTTTTGTGTGTTTTTTATATATTGAAAAAATAATCCAAATTATTCCCCGTTCATTTTAAAAAATAATCAAGGAATTTATGAATCAGTTGTGCTAATTTTGTGTGCAATATGGTTGTTTAATGACCCCACAACTCCCAGCAAAAAAAAAAAAGGGTTGGCTATTAGGGGATTTGTGTGGGCAGTATGTGTTTTATTATTTAGGGTAATTTTGTTTAACCTTGAGAACAGCATAATTTTTTGTGTTTTTATCAAATTTATGCATTTACTTCTGTTTTTAAGAAATTGTAATTGAAACCTTTTTTTTTGTTTCCCCCCAAATAACAATCCTAAATTTGCTTACCTTTTTTAATTTTGGAGATATGTAAGGTCACTAATTTAGTCATTGTTAACTCTTAGGGTCACCAATATTTCATAGTTTATCTTTGTTTATTACATACACAGATTTCTATATTGGTATTTCAGCTGGTGGGAGAACCTGTAGGCTATGTGCAGCAAATTGTTGTTAAAGCAACAGTATCACCATGGAAACCCGAAATCCTTATACCCACGGATGCTTTCCGTGGTCCTCTCGGAAAGGTTTATCAAATTCTGGAATATATTGAAAACTTCAGATATTCTGAAGGGTAACAACAATTTTATGGATTTTTTTTGTTGATTTTTTAAAATAATATTTATGGTATCTAAAGTGATAATTTTAATAATACAATACTTTAACTATTTTACTCTTTTAAAATATTAAAACAAATTTTGCCCTTTCATTAAATATATATTTACCATCAACAGAATCATGTACATTGTAATTTAAATTTGCTTCAGAAACATATTTTATATATCTTTTAATCTTTTTTAGATGCTTTTCGTTTTTAAATTTTCATTATAGGTGTTTAATTTGATTGGTGGATTTATTCTATTGTGTGTTTATATATTTTTTAAAAACTGTCCCCTAAATAAATATTTTTTTGAATAACCATGCTAATCTTTTTTTAATTTTTTTTTTTTAGAAAAATTATACAATAGAAAATCCTTTTTGAACATGAATGGTTTCTAATGTCCGCAATTGTTGTTACAGAGGGAGAGAGTATGCTATATCTGATCTGTGTCTGAGAGTGTCTGAAACATTGTCATGGCACAAAGTCAAACACTATCTGCCAGAATATGGATGTCTTATAGTTTCTCCAGCTAATCTCTGGCAAAAGGATGCAGACAGGTATTCATTATTTTTTTCTTTTTAATTAATTGTCATATTTATGTTTGTTAAATTTATAACATCTAAGTTTTGATTTCTTGTTTATGATAAATAATCTGTATAAGCAATCCTTTTAACAGCTTTCAACAGTTTGATGTACAAATCTAGGTTGAACCATCAATAAATCTAGCCTACATGTAATGTATAGAGATTGTTAGCCTAGTGTGTGTCAATATATTATTATCATCTACGGGGGAAAATTGTATTATATCAGCCGCTGTGGAGCATAATACATAGTTTTTATTCCGAATCTATTACAAATCGGGTTTTGTTAGCTTATCTTCTATTTAAAATCTTATCTACCATCCCTTATGTTGAAGATGTGTTATTAATGAACGTCTCACAACCTACATAATAAAAATTTGTCATATTAGTTGTTATTGCCAGAGAAAACACTTATTTTTTGTTATCCACAGATTCAACACTGATGCAGAAATCATGAAAACAATTTACAGGAAGTTTGGTAACACGATAGAATCACCTCCCACTGTCAAAGGTAACCATAAAAATAATGAAATATTTCTGAAATTATATAATTATAATGATATATGCAATTAAATTTTCATATATCCATAAAAGCATCAGCCCCTCCACAATAAATAATAATAATTTTCATTTTTCAGATATACTTTTTGGTTTGCCATGGAAACAGACTGGAGTGTCTCGATATTTTATTCGTAATCGACAAAGGACCATTTCTTATGCTATCACTATTATTACCAAAGAAAACTGTCCCAAGTGAGTATTGTATTTTATTTCTTTACGGTATTCTTGAGACACTAATATTTTTTATTATATTCATTTGGCATACCTCTTCTCTGCCATCAAGGGGAGTGGGATGTAGCCTGTGAACCGGTTGGTCGTCGGATCGATTCTTCTCAGTGGACCCATTTGCAGTTTGGGCTATTTTCCGTTCCAGCCAGCAGTCCACAACTGGTTCACCAAAGGCAGTGGTATGTGCTGTCCTGTCTGTGGGACAGTGCATATAAAAGACCCTTTTACTGTGTATCGGAAAGAGTAGCCAATGTGGCGGCAGTAGGTTTCCTCTAAATACATGTGTCAGAATGACCATATGATTGACGTCCAATAACTGATGATGATAAAATATATCAATGTGTTCTAGAGGTGTCGTTAAATAAAACAAATTTTACTTTTTACTCTGCCATCAAGTTCTGAACCTGTATATAAAATAGAGCTGTCCTTTATAACTACATAAGGGCATATACCCTCCCTACCCCTAAAAAAAAAACTACCGTATACACAAATATTTTCGTGGCTAAAAATATTCGCTATTGAGCTTTCATTTATGTTTTTATACATTTAGACATCCTTGGTATACTATCCAAGTGTTATAAGTATTTCCGATGAGACATATTGTCGATTAAACACGCACATGATGCAAATAGTCTATTGATAGTACACACAAGATTCCGTTCAGATTTACTAAGAATATAATTCACAATTATTATTGAATAATCACATATAATCTTTGTAAAAACAAACAAAACTGAAATGTCTCTTATCACATAGCCTGGCCAGTAATTTTGTGTTAAATACTTGAAATAAGTTTGCACGTAATTGAATTCGTGGCACTATCAGCATGTTCGTGATTTTTGCGGTATATTTTATTCGCAGTATGTTTTGAGTATTCGGTATTTGTTTTTTTGACAGGTAAAGCAGGTGACTGGCATATTTCAGTTTTATTTTTCATTTCTTTATATTACATACCATTACGTGCCTACTAATATCCTTTGATCATTTGAGGGTGGTCTTTTAATGGTTAGAATGCATGTTCTATCAGAAGTACAATAAAGAAAGGTATAAAAATAGGATAAGAAATGGTGGCAGTTGACATCACCATAAAAACTTGTGTATAGTTGGTTTACAGCAGCATTATAGTTCTGTCACAGGAATATAAATATATTACGCAGCATGCTCATTTTCTTGAAATTGCTCTTGCAAAACAATTTTGTAATAGCAGTTAATTGACACTGTAAATGTTTCTGAATTTCAAGGGCTACATGTAGTTTCTGCGACTTTCAGATTTATGGGTGGTTTGAGGAAGAGACTGGAAGACCTGTATTCCGAGACGGGGAAGAACGTGAACAACAGCGAGGTGGACTTCGTGGTGAATGTTCACTATCGGGACATCAACTTCTTTGTGGAGTACACACCACTGCTAGTCACATACTTTGTTCTTCTTATGTACATCTACTTCTCAGTCAGTAAGTCTGATACAGCTAACATATTATTTTGAGCTCCACTATGACATTTGTAGGATGCAATACCTCATTCAAACCATAATTCAGTTTGCGTGATGGTTATAAAACTGTCTATTGACATAAACTGGCATTTGTTATGTTGTGAACCATTATGTTCTGAAATAAAAAATTGCACACTTTCCTGGAACTTATTATTTAACTTATTATTAAAAATGCCTGAAAATATTAGAATACAATGTTTTGTTCCTTTATAATTAACTTAACCAAACAACTAGTTGTGGATGTAAAAAGTTGTAAACTGTAAACTAAATTGTAAGCTGTATGTTATGTAAAAAACAGAGATACAGAATGTTTTTAATTTAGAAAAATTTACCATTCTATACTTGGATTTAACATTTGAAATGTCTTTCTTCTTCTGATGCTGTCGAAAGAAATTCATTATTTTTTATGAAATGTTGAAGATTAAAAGTTAATTAAATAAAATATTTTGTGTACATGGAGAATACAGTGTTGTAATTTTGTTTTATTTTAAGGGAAAATTGAGATGGTCAAATCTAAAATTGGTCTGGCTATTAGCGCAGTATCCACCGTGATAGCATCCCTGTTTGTGTCTGTCAGTATTTGTGCATTCTTTGGACTCACACCCACCCTGAATGGAGGGTAAGCAATTAATGTTTTAATTTTTTTATTTAAAACCTCTATTTTTTTAGGCTTATAGGAGACTAGTACTTATTTTGTTCATGGTTTCCATCCATCCAAAACCGATAATTTCAATTTTAACTGTTTTTATTTAAAACTGTAACCATAGTCCCACACAGAAATTTTCACACTTGTCTTATATGACTATAGTATGTTACATCCAGTACCATCCAGGCAAAACAGTGTACTGAGACTTTCTTATATTAACCTAAATTTTTATTTTTCAAATTACATTTTGGGGACCCCAGGCAACTGCCCAGTGTGCCTGTGTGATAAGATGGCACTGGTTACATCAGTATACTTATATTAACAGTAAATGACATTGTAATTGATTATGTCACTTTATTAAATGCTAACATAATTACATGGTTTATGTGATATCATTATAAGTGTTGTTGTAGATCTATACTCTTAACATGTAGAGCCTTCAGACAAGAGTGTTTAAATTTTGATAATGGGTGAAACAACGAAAAAGAGTACGTTTTTTGTATATAATGTTTTTTTTTTTCAGAGAGATCTTTCCATACTTGGTTATAATAATAGAACTGGAGAACGTTGTCATAATAACTAAGTCTGTTGTTAATAGTGTAATTTTGTCATATTTCAAAGAGATCTTTCCATACTTGGTTATAATAATAGGACTGGAGAATGTGGTCATAATAACTAAATCTGCTGTTAGTAGTATACTTTTGTCATATTTCAGAGAGATCTTTCCTTACTTGGTTATAATAATAGGACTGGAGAATGTGGTCGTGATTACCAAATCTGTTGTTTCCACGCCGGTACATCTTGACGTCAAAGTCCGAGTTGCTCAAGGTTCATTTTTAAACATATTTTATATCATTCACTAAATGTCATACTGCTTAGTTGAAAATAAACTGTTTATTTTAACAGCATGATCCATTTTTACAAAAAGTGACAATCCAAATTATGTGCCATAAGTTTTGCAGAGGATGGGTCCATAATGTAATATAATATCTGACCTCAAGGAATAGAATATAACATATTAAGAAAGAAAAAAAAGAGAGAAGGAACCATTTCTACCCAAAACCACCCACCCCATGAACACATTATTTTAATGACAAAAACATGGTCTCATACAAAAATATTTTTACAATATTTAAACAAAAAATGTATTTCTTACATTAATTTTCTATTTCACTGAAAAAGGGACTTATAAGTTCAAATGTTTATTTTGCATACAAGACACTTATTAGTAGCAGGTATTAGGGACCATCCATAAATGTCACTTTTGCCCCACCTCAAAGTCCTAATGTAAAAACATCAACAGAATATGTAACCACATTTTCACCTGAAAAGTAATCTGAACATGAATTTTATTCCTTCCAAAATCTATTTGGATTATGAAACCATCAGTATTAATGAACAGTCCCCTATAAATCAAATTGGATGTTCTATTTTGTCATTGCTAAATTGTGTTGGTAAATATTTTGTGATTTAATTTTTGTTGCTCATTATCTTTATTTTCTTGGAAAAAAAAGAGAATTGAAATAACATGTTTGACTTGTGTTTGCAGGTCTGAGCAAAGAAGGGTGGTTCATTACAAAAAATCTAGTCACAGAACTGGCTATTCTTCTTGTTGGATTCTTCACATTTGTTCCAGCTATTCAGGTAATTTAGATATTGGTTATTTAATTTAAGTGATTTACTATTAATGGATTATTTAATATGTCTGAAACTAGGTCTCTTTAACTTGTAGTATTACCCACGTGACATCCTTGGAAACTATATTCTTTGGTTTCACATCCATTTTTGTCAACTATCTAGTAGCCTAAATGCATGTGTGGAAATGTTAGTGTGTTTATATTATTTAGCACAAGCGTCTATAATAACTTGTATGTTGTTTATCATTGACAACAATAATGTAACTGATGTCATAGGAACCATGAACATCCTTGGGAAGACCCTCCAAATCATAGGTGCACACTATTATATTTTATTTATTTTTTATTATATTTTCCCCAGATACATAATGGTAGGTAATACCGGGATTGTTAGTATGTAATTTATTATGCATACAAAAAGACCCTAAATAATTGAAAATATAGTTCAGTGTTTTCAAAACAAGGAGGCGGGTGGCACATTTACCGGTCTATTTACAAACTTGCGCCATCTACTTTTCCCTTTAAAAAAAAACGAGTTCCTTTAAAATTAAAATTATAGTGCTCCTCCTCCTACACTCTTCCTTCCAACTCCTAATCTCAAATAAAATGAAAAGCCTGTAGTTAATCATAGTGATTGTCTTGTGATAATTTCTTTTCATCAAATGATACTTTATATAGCTGTCTGACCAACTGATAAATGCATAGCAGAAACCCAGGTGTTATATACTCAACAAAAAAAGAAAGTATGGATGTTATCAATAGTCATTTATATCATAAACCAGACGGCATTCATGGCAGAAATTCTGGAATTAGTAAAAAGTAAAGTTTGTTTTATTTAACGACGCCTCTAGAGCACATTGATTTTTAATCTTATCAGCGGCTATTGGA
>JAULBS010037415.1:0-10068 GCA_032355785.1 Symmetromphalus regularis
AACTGGTTTAACAAAGGCCGTGGTATGTGCTATTCTGTCTGTGGGATAGTGCATATAAAAGATCCCTGGCTGTTTATCAAAAAGCAGTGTGTTTCATGTCACCTACTAACACTAACCTCTGTCCTGGACAGATAGCACAGGAACCTGATTTGTTTGCCCAGGACAGTGTGCTTGAACCTTAATTGGATATAAGCACGGAAATAAATACAACCAACCAAATACAATTTATATCACACATTAATTAAAAAGCTTTAGAATGTCCATCATGTCCAGAGTCTGCCACTGAATGACATGAATAGTTCACATATAAGCGACAGAGATAATCTCTAAAAATGATATCATTGTACACATCTGTTAAGTCAATGGAAAATCTCAAATAATAAAGATCAGCAGATATTTTACACTTTGTATTTACAATCATTATTTACAAAATTTATTAACTTATAAAAAAACAAATATTGAAAAATCCTGATAGGTTATCTCCCTTATTATATTTATACTTCACTTTGAAAACAAACCTTCCTTCATAAAGGGACATAACTTACCTTTTTTATTGTAAAAACATTTTTGGGGAAAACCCAGACAGAGTATGGGGTAAGAGCACTTATCCACACCACTGACCACTCATCTCCTGTGTCTGGCATGCTTTGTTAACATGTACATCAAATGGGAGTACCTCCCCATTCCCCTTCCACCATCGTCAGTGGGTCGGTCCTCTGATTGTGACCATATTTTACCAGTAAAACTGGTCTACACCTTTGAAACAGTTTCTACTAACTTGTTTAACTTAGTGTTTCCCAACATTTCGTAAAACAGTTTATTAATAACACAACAGACGTCACTAATATCCATGACAAACAAACAGTTTGTTAATTTAGACCTAATACATATACTTTTGTTATAATGAACACTAATAGATTGAGATCACCATGTTAACATATACACAAGTCTGCTCAGCTGCTTTAAATTAAATCAGAAATAAAGATACAATACCAAGTAATATAAACTGCACACAGACCTTTAATCAAATACACTACACTATTTACAGAATTTGAGCTTAATAAAAATAAAACACGTCATGTGTTGTCAACAACCAGAACTGTTCTTCGTGGATATCCATCCAGTTCAGCAAAAATGTAACGATATTCGTATTTCCCCTGTTCATTCTGAGAAGATAAAAACATATAATAGTACATAATCTTTGAAAATAAAACAATGTAGTGATATTCGTATTTCCCCTTTTCATTCTGAGGAGATAAAAACTTATGATAGTAGATGTACTATCACCGAAAATAAAACAAAAATGTAGCGGTAATTGTATTTCCCCTTTTCATTCTAAAAAATATATGGTACATGTATCAGCCTTCAAAATTTGCAGCATCAATCGACAATGCCATTGTAAAATTGGCTTGCAGTTAAAGCCTTTTTAAAGCTATTTAAAAAGAATTATTGTGAACAGAGAAATTGAGTGTGTCAACAAACCTGCATGGCTTCCAAATTGACCGTGCCCTTCGCATGTGGTCCTTCGATGTAAAATCTAATCTGCATGTGTTTAACTCCATTTACCAAGTACTCCTGATGGCTGCAAAATAAATACACAAAACCCAATTGATCAAGCACAAAGTTTGTACAATAAAGGCATAGACACAGGTTTTAAGGGAAGTAGTGTGGGAGGGGGTCAATTGGCAAACTGTTTTACTTTCCCATTTCTAAGCAATGCTAATTATTTATATTATGTGGGGGTACCCATAGGGAACCTAAATATATAAGTATAGTAATAAAGATGTGTATAACATCCATTTCGAAACCTATAAGGGTACCTTAAAATGCATATTTTAAATATCTTTTACTTGGTCGTTTGTAATGATATTACGTGTAAAATTAAACTCTGTCAATGATTTATTGTGTTCATGTAGTTTTAATGATTAATTTAATTTATATTGATTCTGACCAGCTCAAACCCACCTCTCCTCTAAGCCTATGCTGTATACATATAAGAAAATATTGATAATTCTTTACACCCTCTAACTCTGCTCATGAAAAGTGACTTGTGGAACTTTAGACTATTCGAAGTGACATGCATATGTATACAAACGAAAATTACAAGAATCAGTACCTGACGTATCGTCGTCTCCCACGGCGGGTTGTTTCTCCAAAACCTTTTATAGGTTGACCTAGCATCGACTGCAACTGAAACAAAAAGAAGAAAAAAGAATACATAAATATTTTAATAAATGGAATAAAATAATAAAAATAAATAAATTAATGTTTCTTAACTGACATCCCAAACACATTAGTTAATCAGAAGCTATTAGCAGGGGTCGAATTTCACCAAGGATTCCTAGGAATTCAATGCAATAATCGCTGTGCCCCTCAAACACTGAATTTTGACCCCTGTATTAGGTTTCGAATATTCACTGCACCTCAACTGATTACTCCACTGTCAAAGGATCAAACCCATGTGCTGGACTCATTCTTCGAGTTTTTCCCATCCCAACCAGTAATCCATGACTGGCATATCAAAATGTGAACTGTCTTGTCTGTGAGAAAATACATATAAAACATCCCGTTTTGTTAATGGAAACATTTAGCTGGTTTCTTGTGATGACTGTGTGTCACAATCATCAAATGTTTTACTAGCAAAGTAGCAAAATGTGTACTGACAAACCACGTTTTGCTTATTTGTATTACATTAATTTTGTGCAAGAATTTGAAGTTACAGGAAACTTATTTATTGATTGTGTGAACTGAAAATTATGTGACTGTGTCACCAACATGAAAACAAATAACATTTTATGGCCTGATTAATCATTAAACCGTAAACATCATATATTATAACAAACCTGATCATTTTTCTGACATAGCTTTAAAGCTTTTCCATATATTCCACTTGGACTTTCTGACGAGAACAGCTCCCTTCCAATGTAATAGAACATTATTCCTGCAAGTAAACATTATTCATTGATATACACCGACTCCAGTGGTGCAGTGATTAAACTATTGGTCTCATGACTGATAGGTACTGGGTTCAAATTTCAGTTCAGGCATGAGATTTTTAATCTCAATATCAGCTCTAACAATCACAATCAAACATGTTTCTTAATACATTAATGAGTAACTGCATGTGAAAAGAATCATACTTTTCTTATAAGAATGCATTATATTTTGTATGTCCATTTGCAGTTTGGGCTATTTTCCATTCCAACCATTGGTCCACAACTGGTTCATCACAGGCAGTGGCATGTGCTGTACTGTCTGTGGGACGGTGCAGATAAAAGAGGTGCATATAAAAGACCCTAGCTGCTTATTGGAATGAGTAGCCTATGTGGTGGCAGCAGGTTTCCTCTAAATAAATGTCAGAATGACAATATGATTGACATCCAATAGCCGATAATAAGATAAAAATCAATGTGCTCTAGAGGCGTCATTAAATAAAACAAACTTTAGTCTTCCAAATGACATCATTAATTTCTACCACTATTAATATGCCAAAGAAAACTCATACTGTATAATTGGTTGGATGTAGTTATTTTTGTGCTTATATCCAATTAAGGTCCAAGCAAGCACCCTGGAAACCCAACCCAACTTCCTATGCTGTCTATCCAGGACAGAGGTTAATGTCAGTAGGAGAGATCAAACCCACTACTGTCACATTAATGCGGCTACTGTTATCAACAAGCAGCAAGGGGTCTTTTATATGCACCATCCCACAGACAGGATGGCACATACCACAGCCTTTGATAAACCAGTTATAGACCACTGGTCAGTGTAAGTGATGTACACCTACCCTCTGAGCCTTGTGAAGTACTCTCTGGGTTGGAGCCGATACTAAGATTAAAAATGCCGCAACTGAAATTTGATCCCAGTACCTACCAGCCACACATCTGATACCGTAACCACTGCGCTACCGAGGCCAGTATTGTCTAATTAACTTGCTGACTGGAATATATCCAGCAGTGGGGGGCAAACATGGCTGCAATAAGCCATTATCTCTTCTCAATAATTGCCCCAATTAGCCAGGCATGCCTATGGCATTTTTTTTTCTATAGGGAAAGGAAAGGAATGTTAGCTTAATAGCACACAGTCAGCAGTGTTTAATCACTAGCTATGTATTTGGTGTCAGAAAGAAGGTAATTGAGACACGTGGTTTAGAAGCTAGGTTAGACAACAAATCTTCATGGCAGAATCATTAATATATTCAAAGTGGCTATATATTTGGTGCTCAAAACAACAGAAAACATATGCTGTCTGGTATGTCAGTGATAAAGTACATATAAATAACCTATGCAGCTAATTAAAAAAGTAATGATATATATATATATGGAATATCATGTTTTCTTTCTGTACATATGTTTGACTCCTTACGGCTGTAGTGGCAGTGACCAAAAAAAAATGAAAAGATGAAACTGGTCTCATTTGAACCGTATGTATGCCTAGTTTTTGAGGACAGAGGTTGTAGTTGTTGAAATTCTGCATGATATGGTGAATTAACCCCTTGAGTGCTGGAACACTGAAAAAATGGCTGTTATTAGATAATATGTAGGGATGTCATCCAACCTATATTATTTTCCTTTTCTATCTTGTATTAATTCTAAGGTGTCACTAACTTAATAAAAACACATTACAGACCATCATTTGTTTTATAACCATCAGACTGCATTCTACTTTGAATAATTTGCAGTTATTCCCACGAGTGCATCCATAAGAAACACTGCCTCCGGAACTAGATCTGGTCCAAATCATTTAATCACTTAATCACCCTTGTGAGTAGTTTTCTAGATAGTAGTACCGTCACTAGTAGCAATGCCGAGTGTGATTCACTTCTTCCAATCAGCTCTTTCCTATCTCTTCATCATGGAGACAAATTTTACACACCACTAACTAATAATAAGCAACCTACAACTGCTTCCAGGTTAATTTAATTCTTCTACAAGTCATTTTGCAAAAAAAACATTAAAATATTTCACACGAAGATTACGGTAATAATCAAATATTATTGACAGAAATAACTGAAAGTATTAATAAATTAAAATTATGGGTTGAAAAGTCCACAATGCCATTTATTTTTTATATTAATGATCTGTTTTACTCCAGAAGCAAAAAAAGAATAAGAAAAAAAAGTAAAGTTTGTTTTATTTAACGACACCTCTAGAGTACATTGATTTTTATCTTATCATCGGCTATTGGACGTCAATCATATGGTCATTCTGACATTTATTAAGAGGAAATCCGCTGCTGCTATATAGGTTACTCTTTCTGATAAGCAACAAGGGGTATTTTATATGCACCATGCCATAGTCAGGATAGTACATACCTCGGCCTTTGATGAACCATTTGTGGACCACTGGTTGGAACGGAAAATAGCCCAAACTGCAAATGGGTCTACTGAGAAGGATACTGAAGATTCCGTTACTTAATGTTTGACCATTCCTAACTGACTTTAATCTATAGACGTTTCTTATGATCTTCGTGGGAAACTGGCTATCGCACCATAAACTACTCTTTCCAATTAGCAACAAGGGATCTTTTGTACGCCATACAATTGAGCCATGCCTCACTCCCAACATGGTAGATGGGTGCTAAACTCTGACCATGGTTATGAAATATCCAGTAAAAACAATTAAAGATACACTAGGATGTCGTGTATGTGTAGATTAATGGTGTTTTGTTATTTCAGAACGGAGTTTGTGAAGGCGTTGTTAATGGACTATGACAACAAAGTCACCCCAACATTTGACAGAGGTTGGCTTTTCAGTATCTTCGTAAACTATGCACAGTATACTGATATGTTCCAAACTGTATCGCAGCAGTAAACAAAGTCCAAGTTATTCAGTGAAATTGTTTCCTCTTGAAACACTGTCGTATCAGTAATGATACTAGGATTTTGTGTGAAAATTAGTTTTCTTTGAATCTATTACGAGTTGGGATAATTGCATAGAAATTCAAAGAACTGGAAGTGCCTTTCCGAAAATTATTGTATTTTAATATAAACACAAATATTTAGAGATAAACAAAGTATATTTTATAACTGACAATAATGTGTCACTATTTCAGACAACTCACGTTTGCAGGAATAGCGAGTATCCGGACTTGCACAAATGTAGATATGTCTCAGGTGTTTAACTTTTTTGAATAGGTATACTTTGTGGTTTCCACGCCAGCTGAACCTATTCATGGCTGTACTGTAACATAAGCGACGTTCTACACATCTCCTGGCATCAATCATTCATTTATAGGTCTCTTAACACTACTCATATAGAAAGGAGGACGTTAAACAAATTATATTATGATAGATCGTTTAGATACATACCCATCCAATTACATCGAATTGTTTATATAGTTCTGTCTTATCAGAATGGCCTTATGGGACACGGAATAATTGCAATTACAGGGATATCAATTGAGATTATAATCACTTGATTTAGAAACTGAACGAGGGAGATATAAGATTGAACGTACTAACAGAATTACTGAACTTTGTAAAAGCGATCCAGTAGATGAATATTTCTTACCCATTGGACAGGGTTATCCAGCTTTTGCATGGTGCTAGAAAAATCTGACAGACCCGAGGGCTAGATAAATCTGTCCGACCCGTTGGCTAGACGATGTCTACAAACGCCTTTCCGGAGAACTAATAACGGAACTACTTATTAGGAGACATAGTTCTAGGGTTTTTTGGCTGTAAATATTATATTCATAAAAATGTAAAGTAATAATAACGTATATTTATTTTAATTAATACTGAACAAATAAAAAAATATATATAATGAAATGCCTTTACTAAATATGATGTCATTATAATTTGTAAAAGTGCAAATGACGTCACTGAAACAAGGAAAAGTACAACGTAACGTCATGTTGGGGGGGGGGGGATATATATTTTTTATTTTAAAGTTTTGCTTTTACAATTAAGTGGGCAAGAAAAAGATTCAATCACCGTTTGTGAGGTATAGACAAGTCAATTCCATCCCGCGGGAGAGACTGTTTTTGTAAGGGTTTCGGTAAACCTCGGCCCTCACAAGCACATTTTCTCCCTTGGGTTGGAATTGCCTTGTCTATACCCCACAACGGTGATAGATTCTATTAATATGTGAGCACACGTTATTTCTAGATTCTTAAAGGCATATTCACACGGAATTTAAGGGACTTTGTGCTCTAAATATTAATTACATGCAATACGTTTTAACTGAACCATGATATAGGGAATTCCATGTCGAGTTTATGATTTATGATTTATTTTTCCGTCAGCATAATTCATTATTATTATAAAAAATATTGATAATAAGCGAGATGCGGGGATATAAGTAGTTTAATGAAGTATTTCTATGGACAAATCAAATGTTTATATTTTAAATTAATTCTTTGTTTAGAAATTAATTAGGTCAACGATCCATGGGAGTATGCGTTTAAATTCCCAAAACACTACTATTAAAATTGATGTTAAGTAAAAAAAATGGACGATTGTATTACATATCAAGTTTATTTCCTCATGAAATAAGTTTAATGTATCACTCGCTAAAGCTTATGATACACTAATATATTGTTTGTTTTTAAAAATATATATTTATTATTGCAGGAAGAGCGTTCTTTGTACTCATTTCTCTTTAAAGAAGTCACTGGAATAGACAGAGAAAATATGCATTACTTCTACGTGACAACCTCGCAAGCTTACCGCTGTAAAGGTGTGTATTACATGTGTATATGTATGTGTAAATATGTCCAGATATGTGTGTGTATGTGTGTGCGTGTATATATATATATTTATGTGTGTGTGTATTTTTGCGTGTGTGTGTGTTTGTGTGTGTGTGCGTATTTGTGTGCGTATGTGTGTTTGTGTGTGTATTTGTGTGTGTGCGTTTGCATGTGTGTGTATGTACGTGTGTGTACGTGTGTATTTGTGTGTGTGAGGAGGGGGGAGGGAGGTATAGAGCATATTAAACAATGTTGCATGTAATACACTTCATATTACAATGAGTATGTTTTCAATTGTACTTCATGAGCAAAACCGATTGATGCATGGTTTAAAACATGCTATTTGTAATATAAAACATGTAAAAACCATAGGATGTTCATGTTTTATTTTTGTTGATATTATTACAGAACGCTAATGTGGGAATTTTGAAATGAAGTGCGACAATGACGGATTTGTTTCACTTGTGAATGGGATGTACCAGTGTGTATGCCCTCCTGGCCTAGACTCTGGCACTGGCTGCAACACAGTCAAGAGACACAGTTTGTATAATATTCAATATTCAATTTAAAATAATCAAAGTAAATGTCAAAATAAACAGTAATTGGACATAATCCTCTTATTCTATGTTGACATATTTCCTACAAAACAATAATTATATCTTTTATAATGATTTATATTTCTGTTCGATTCTTATTTTCTTTACAAACACATGAAAACAAACCAAACCCCAACAGATTTGATATATACTTCGTCATTAAAATTACTTCTATGTAGTGATTTTGTTTTCAATTTTAAACAATTCCCCATATGTTTTCGTGCAATGAGTTTCTGATTTAAATAGTCTAAAATATATATCAATAAAAAAATTTAGGAGTTTTGATCCAAAGAAAAACACAGTCCTTTTAATATGACTTTGCAATTACGTTAGCGTTTTGAACGCTAAGTTCAGACTTTATGTATGTTTTATAGATTAGACTGTCTGATAAATTAGATTATTACATTAAATCAACTTATTGTACAAATATTTTGTAATTAATTTCTTCAGTTATCTTCCATGTTATATATTTTTTTCATTAATAATAGCATACGCACCTGCTGTTTTGGGGGATGCTAAACATGCTATATTGCAACCAAGCAGCGGTTGCCCCGGAAACAATGAACTCATGGAAGGCGCACGGAAACAATGGAGTGATGGAAACAGCTGGACAGGAGATGATTTTCACCTGAAAGGAATGTTTAATAAAACTATCTTCGAATAAAAGTTCTGCATCAAAGACAATCACTTGAGACAAGACTGGAATTCGCGCATCCTGGGAAAGAGGTTGTTATTGCATATTAAGGAAAGGAGGCGTATGTCCTAAAGGTAAAAAGGTTTAAAGTTGGATTAAGGAAATGTATTTTGTTTAATCCCATCCCATCACAGATTAAAGTGCCTCATCATTGTTACAAGTGACATATCTTTGTATTTTTCTTATATATGAACATTTGTACATTAATTTTTGTCTAAATAACTTTTATAATATCAAAAGTATAATAAAACATGTGCACACTCAACATATATGTGCTACCATAATATGGAAAAGGAAAGGGTTGTCTGTTTAATGACACTTAAACACATTGTTTATACAGCGGCCATTAGATGTCAAATATATGGTGTTTTGCGGCTTATGGATATGAGAGGAAACCCGCTACCGCCACATAGGCTTCTCGTTCAGATTAGCAGGATTATAAGCACTTCCCCACAGACAAGACAGCACATACCACGGTTTTTGATAAACAAATTCTGGACCATTGATCGGTGCAATTAGAGTACACCTACCCATTGAACATTGAGAAGCACTTAAATCCTGGAAAAGGAAACGGCCAAATACAGGCTTAATCATTAAGCTATGCCATTTGTTCAAGCCACCATAATACACTTACCTGTATGATCATATCCTGACGAAAGATATGAGTATGTAAAATATGGATTTCCATTGGCCAAAGCTTGCTATATTTAAGGAAACGTTGATGTGTGGACACCTCTCTGGAAGATCCTGACATGAATCAGTGGTCCTCAACTGATTTATCAAAGGCCGTGGTTTGTGCTATCATGTCTGCGGGATAGTGCATATAAAAATACCATTTTCTGCGAATCAATGTGAGTAGTGATACTGGTTTTGCGGCAGCGGATTTCTTCTCTCCTACGAACACTAACCTCTGTCCTGGACAGACAGCACAGGAAGCTAAGCTGTTTGACCTGGACAGTATGATTCGACTGAATTGGATAAAAGCACGAACATAAGTACGACCAACAACCAACTGACCGACCTTACCAATCTGTTTTTATAAACGTACTCATGCCTGCACATATAATATATTTGGATGCTGTATTT
>JAULBS010037426.1:0-10067 GCA_032355785.1 Symmetromphalus regularis
ATCCATCCATCCATCCATCCATCCATCCATCCATCCATCCATCCATCCATCCATCCATCCATCCATCCATCCATATAATTCATTAATTCGTCCGTCCATCCATCCATCTATCCATCCATCCATCAGTCCACTAACCCATACATAAATATGCTACTACACATATTTGTATATGTACATGTACAGTGACATACGATAACAGATGTTATTAAAAACCACAAAGACAACCTAAGATAATGAAAATAAATTAACATCCTGTTGCTATTTAATTGCTGCGTACATTTTATTTTCAAGTTTGCTAATTCAGCGAATAACTATTGTTCTTTTTATTTTAACGAGCTGCTACTGTGGAATGTGCTAATGCTGCGTCAAATAGTCTGCTGTGAATTACGTTTAATACATGACCAAATATACCGGTCCATTATGCGACATAAGTCATAGCGTTCTGTCACTCAACCAAGTCTGACCTTTAACGACGGAAAAACAGTACTACATGTAGTATGTAAAGAGGCAATCCGATATGTAGCCGATTCCTCGGATTCTTTAAAGTTAAATTTTTTTAAAAATTATTTTTAAAAATGTTATTTAAATCGCAAAATGTAGGAGAGGTGGGGTCTCAGGCCCCCAAGCCCCTAGATTCGCCACTGATGTATTTAATATAGTCAAATATAATCCGTAAACCATGAAATCAGAACGTTTTCTTTAGTTAGATTTATGTTGTATTTATGTTTTATTTATTTATTTAATCACTTCATTGTTATTTTAAGTCAAGTGTGAATACATATTAAGTAACATATTTGGTAAAACCATTAAAATAAACTAAAAGTAGTTCCTAATCAATATATTATATTTAATGGTAGGCACAAAATTAATTGAATTTAAAATATATGTATATTTCAATATTGTTACAAATATAAGATTTCCAAACAACACCCAATTATTTAGTCACTGTTTAAACAATGCGTTGTGTCGTTAAAAGGAATTTCCTTCCATTTTTGTCTACAGTTAGGTTTTTTCTGTAACAAAATAATTCCGTAACGAAATTATATTATATGTGTTACAGGTATATTGTACTGAATGTATGACTACGTCATCTTTCATTTCTATATATTTAAATATAGTGATGACTGTAGTAATTAACATTTAACCAGTGTATGGGCGTACATCCCGGACAGGGGGCACGCCCATATAATTATCCCTCCACCTTTTGTTTCGAAAAATTGAAATTTAAGTGCTTAAATAATATTTTTTACCAATATTTCTCTATTGTAGCACTTAACCATGTGGTCTTAGCGCAAATATACCTAACTACACAGTGGGATCTATAATGGAGTCAATCCTGGAGGGGTGGGGATACATCCCTCCTTTTTGGACAGGAGGATGCTCCGTCTCACTCACTTTTTGGACATGGGGGATGTTCCGTCGCCCCTCCCAACTTTCTGAACAGTTGGATGTTTCGTCCCCATCCTCACTTTTAAGAAGCGATTTTCGCCCTTGGACCAGATGATATAATACATAAATGCACAGATTGTGTGATTATTCAAGAACAGCAGTAACAGAACTATTCCGAAAAGACTCTTAACATTTTACATTATTAATATTGATTTATTCATTTTCTTCTTACTATTCATTTTTCTTTTATTTTTATGCATAGCATATTTTGGGGCACTAAGTTGTATTATCAATATAATGCAAATTTTAATCACGTGTTTAAAAAATTATTTTTGTAAACAAAATATTTTTCAAAATGTGAATGCTACGTTAGACCTACAATTAGGCCTACTATAATTAATTCGTCATATATGAACATAAATGAAAATCCATTTAAGAAACTACTCTTTTGCATTTTCCCTTTTATTTATTTATTCATTATTATTATTAATATAACTATGATAATACCATTTACAAGTTTTATTTTAATAATTAAAAAGTCGCGATTGGTATGTTTATAATTTTTACACACATACATAATTATATTTATTTTCATAATAATAAAATTTTAAAGTTACATGTAATTCACATAGTTTACTGGCCGCACTAAAAGCAAAAATAAATGAAGAAAGACAGTAAGAAAGAAAAAGAAAATTAAAAACTAAATAATAAATGAAAACTACTGGGTATTAATCAAAGATATCCTCACCTCCATGGTCATAGACTGTGAAGTTCAAATAACATTTAAACAAAGGAGGAAAGTAAGCATAACTACTTATATGTGTTGTAATACTTTAACATAAAACAATAATTACCACAAACGATAAACATAATCTGTAGATAGACCATGCAGATAGTAGACCCAATATCTAAATCCACCACATTTTGACTCCCTGATTTGTTTCAAAATTCAAATAGAAATATACCCTAATAATAATATTAATAGTAATAATAATAATAATTTAATAATAATAATAATTTTAAAACAGTCCTCCTGTTAAAAATTAAATAAAAACAATAATAATTAAAAACAATAATTAAAAACAATAAATAAAAAATAAATAATAGTAATAATTTAATAGTAATAATAATAATTTAAAAAAGTTATAATAAAAATTATTAGAAAAAAATAAATAAAAAAATAAACAGTAATAATTAAAAACAATATTTAAAAACAATAAATAAAAAATAAATAATAATAATAATACAAAATAAAGAAATAAAAAATAAAAGGAATAAAAAAACTGCAAAATAAAAGAGAAATCAATTAACAGTACTCCGCCTACCAGCCACAAACACCATAATATAAATAATGTACGCCTAATAAATAGTATTATTCTCTTTACGTCACGTGAAAAGATTACGCAACAGATACAACGCCGCTTTAACCACGTGTAGTAATAATTACAGCTATTTAACATAATTCATGACCGCGAAAATGTACATCGTCATACGTCAGACAGTCTGTTCTTATTTCAACCAATAAGTGAATAACTATCGATTTCGCGGAGTCATGTTGTTATGTATGGAACTTATTTTTTTTTATATCAAACGCTACGGGAAAGTTACTAAGGAACAAATTTCTTCTTGGTGGTTCGGCGACGGCGTGGTAATTTCTCCTGTGGAGCGGAAAACAAGACAGAAATCTGATACGATCTCCTTTTGTAAGCTCACTTTAAACCAACATATAGTTTGCAGACATTGCGCTTCATCGTAGATGATTCTGAAAAGTTTGAAATTCAGTATGTCAAAATCAAATAGACAACTTAAGTGTTTATAGTCATTTCTTGTTTCATTGTGTCCTCTGACAGTCAAGACTGATGGAGATAACCGCGGGAGAATGCCCCGAGACGATGTGACTGATTCGGCACTAGTTTTGATGGACGTACGTAGATACACATCCCATCAGGGTGAGTTAATAGACTATTGCAGGAAGCAAGGTTTTGTATTAAACTGCCCATCATAGGATCTTGGCGCGACGCGGAATGACAGAACCGAATCGCGATAGCTTTCAGCCACGGAATTGGAAGATTAAAAAATGGACCCACGTCATTTTGGAAATAAAAGAAAGAGCGGAAAAGAGTGAAAAGATATGGGGTTTAGTTTAGTGTGATGGGTGGGCTGGCAGGGAGATAGAGAGACTGAGATGTACATATAAGGATGGAGGCAGGCAATGAATGATTGAATGTTCAACAAAAATGAAAAAAAAAAAAAAAAACTAAGGAGAGAGAGAGAGGGCGAGCGAGAGCCAAGCGACCCACACACACACACACACACACACACACACACACCCACACACACACACACACACAGACAGACACACATACACACACACACACACACAGAGAGAGAGAGAGAGAGACATAGTAGAGAGAGAGAGAGAGAGAGCGAGAGAGAGAGAGAGGCGGGTAGGCAGGTAGGTAGGCAATCAGACAAAGTGAGACAAAGAGAAGAACAGATAAAGAAACAGAGATAAGAAAACGAAACAAAGGAGAAAGATGTTTTTTTTTTAAATACAGAAAGATTGAAAAAAAGAAAGAAAGAAAGGAGCAAAAGAGAATAGGACAGAGATGAAGAAAGAAGGAAAATATATAAAAAAGAAATATTTAAAAAAATGGCTATAATATGTATGTTCTAAAGTACGCACCCTTCCTAATCACCCGTGTGACAATAAGCCTAATATTTTCAGTAGTCATAATAACAGTTATCACACTTTGGGAGGTAAAAGTAACCACGAGCGTTCAGATATGACCGCAGGTAATCATACAAGCTTTTTGAAAGTATATACTAAACATACAATTTTCCTACACGATATCAGTCCGCTTGATTGAGGCTCACGATAAGAGAGAATTACCTCCAGATATTTACTGAGTTACCCACTGTAACCAAATAGCGATTTAGCTCAGTAGATTTGACACACAATATATATGAAACAAACAAAAAAAAAATCTTGCTTCATTGTCCTTGCCGACTGCTTGACACATTGAAATTAAGACCGCTATTGCTTCATAACTAAAGCCATACTGGAACTAGATTTCCTGATTAGCCGGAGTAAAAGCAAACCACGTGAAAGAATGTTATAGAGTCGAAGATGTTTATCAGTTTGCCAGCTATTCGAAAATAGCCACGTTTTTGTCCTCGCGTCGTCAAACCGACATTTCGTATGGCTTGACATTTCGCGTCAACTTTTGAACAGCGGTGAAAAATCACTCCGTTAATAGCCCCTGCTACACGGTAATGCTCAAATCTCGTGCAGTTGTTCATTACGTGGAACAAATTGAGTAAAAGTCGACCCTTTCTGCTTGAAGAGAGAATATTATATTCAATAAATCATCATCGTAGACAACCCCGAGTCATGGCTTTCAGAGACAAGATGAAACATTGAATTCTGTATGCGCTTTCTTTGGCAGTAGACAACTACTATTTTGGCAAGGTCGTATTGAGATTTGTAAAGTGGGGCTGATTGTAGCCCTGATCGTATCGCGTATACAGAAATTTAATGGATAGATTACTGGATTATTTGGCTTGAAAATGTCACGCATATCGTCCTTCCATCGAAATGAATAAAGTTTGTCACGTGATGTTGAGGCATCCAATACAATGAGCGTTAAGTCGGAGGATTCTGAAGACAATGGTATCATACCATAACAAGAGTTGTCGGACTTTGGTAAAGAGAGCGTATTTGATTGGGTTTAATTGGCGTTTATTCTTCGGTCCAGAAAAAAAAAGCAAACAGAGTTAATATAAGCAAGAGATAACATAAATGGCATTATAATGAAAGAAAAATAAATATGTAAATAAACGCACGAGAGTTCATTTCTTTCTTTCTTCTTAAACAGAAAATGATTAAGATATATCATTTCACAAAAAACATTATCTCTGTATAGTATAGCTTAAAGTGAAATAATAATAATTAACAAAAAATAAAATGATGATAAAAACATTAAAATTTTATAATAAAATATATTTATTAGTCCCTTATACTGATGCTTTATATCATTCTCTATATCATTTAAGTATAACTTAAATACAAGACTTTACTGTGAAAACATTAGGATATTCTATGTATAAACTGTTTTAAAATTAATTTCCATTTATAAATCTCCTTTAAATTATAACATTTAAAAGTGTTTCACTTTGTTGCACAGAATTGCCCGAAAACGGTATTTTATCAATCTCATTACGCCCACGATACGCCCTGGACCGAATTTCGTTTCCATTATCTCGAAAAACACCACGTGACGTGTGTTAATTCGTTCTAGGACAACTGATTCTCTCATGATGTTTTTCTACCAAAGAGAACAAAATATTTGTCTTGGGACACGAAAGCCCCAATAAGTGACGATCAACGCTCAAAACACGCTCTGTGATTATCTACGACCATTTTTTAATCCGCTGGGTCTGGTCACGTGATGGACGAGATCTTGGAGAACGATACTACTTTCACAACGCCGTTATTTACCGTTATTAGGGTAAGTAATGATGCGATTAAAAGGGAAAACGAGAACTCTTTATGACAAATAACCTTCTCGTGCCGGCCACCACTTGGAATTACGTTTTCTTATCGGAGGCAGAAGATCACAATTTTTCATGTTTTGTTATTAATTTCAAGATATCGATCTCCAACGAAGCCGACACTCGCTTCGTAATGGATTGCCATAACCTTATCTGATTGCAATGCCTTCTTCATGGCACAAGATATAGCTGGTTATAATCCAAGCCACACAAAATATGACAGTAGATGTCCCACGAATGAATTTTTCACGATGATGAGTGGCTTTTCTTGGTGTTGTGTGAGACCATTTGTCTGCGGTCCTGCTGTGGGACTCTGTTGTATAGTTATTAGTCTCGATAAACTCAAACTCAAATACTGGCATCATCACAATTTTTTGTGGCAATAAAATATTACATTGTTTTTTAGTTTCATGCATGGGAACGCAATGTATTAATGTAGCAAAAATGTAATTACCGGAATTTTATTTTTATTTTAATCTTTCTGAAATCTAGATGACTAAAAATTAGAAAAAGAAAACCATTTCACAATCGGTTTGTCAAAGATAATTTCAATGTCTTAAGATGATCTGATATAGCAATAAGTACATAAAAAATAAATAGTTAAAAATAAAATACTTAATAGATAAATAATAGATAAATAAATAATAAATAATAAGACACCCTCACAAAAACCAATAATAAAACAGAGAAAATGGAAAAGTGAAATAATCCATACCAGAATTGTGCATATAAAAGATGTCTTGCTGCTTATTGATAAGAGTAGCCGCATTGGTGTGGCGGCAGCGGGTTTCGTCTCTCCTACTAACACTAACTTCTGTCCTGGACAGACAGCGCATGAAGCTGAGTTGTGTGCCCAGGACAGCGTGCTTGAACCTTAGTTGAATATAAACACGAACATAAATACACCCAACCAACCAACCAACCAACCAACCAACCAACCAACCAACCAACCAACCAACCAACCAACCAACCAACCAACCAACCAATCAACCAACCCATACCAAACAGAGCTGAACACTTGATTCAATATACATTGTATTAACTATCAAGAGATATACAGTATTGTCCAGTCTACTTTTAAAATAATTAATAGATGTATATGGCGACAACGTGCCTTTTCTCTCCCAGTACACCATATGTCAAATTCCATCCATATATTTTAACCATAGACGATTAAATGATATCCTGGCGTGTATGAAAACATTGTCCTGTCATTGGATAAATAATAATGCTATAATAATGAAGTAATTATTACCAAATTCATAAATCTGAACGACATAACGTTTATCCTGACTAAAGCATTATCTCTGTACGGTATAGTCTAAAGTGATATAATAATTATTATTAAAAAATTTTTTTAATATTATATATATTACGACCACCAGTGGGACTTATTAAAATTTTTCGTAAGGGCGGGGTGGTCTTATTATCGGGTTAGGCTTTTTCCACAATCATGTCCAAACAAAATAAAGCAAGTAATCTAACATATTCATTTTAATACGCATGATTCATGCACCAATACAACAGTCTAAATAAGACTATGAAAAAGACAGTTATAACACTTTTTTTCCAGTTATTTTTACAAATTATATGAAAAAAGTGTCTAGTCTATAGCGGTTAGGAACACCTCTTTTGTTATCTAAGTACTGAATTTGTCAATTTATTTAGGTAGTATTCTAATTAACAATTAGCCATCAGTTGGCGATAAACCACTAAGAATATATGAGTGTCAAGTCTGTCAACCCAACTTCAGAATAATTAAGTTATCAGTCTTGGCATCGCCAACACTATTACAATGTGTTTTGCTTACAATGGATCTGTTACCGTTATACCAAAGTGTACCGGCTTACGAAAACTGAAAGTACCGCATGTAATTTTTAATATCATTTCAAATGCGTACCTGAAATAAACTTATTTTAATCCTTTTCTACATACAAAACTAAGAGGTTTATTGCACCTATGTGCCGCCTGTTAATTTTGGATAAAAACAGAGCAGCTATTCTGACCATTACAGTGATTTCAGTTGAACACCAGTCATGATACACAAGGCTTGCTATTTTAATTTGGTTGCTTTAGTGGGGCCAAAATATGCTGAAAATGACCATTGGGACTGATTTTACTGGTCGTAATCCGGAATAACGGGGTGGTCTTAATTTTGGGGTAGGTTTACTATAAAAGTAATAAGAGAAATTCGGTTTTTTTAAATATCGTTCTTTATAGTGGGGTGGTCTTAGTACCGGGGTGGTCGTTAATGGTGTTTCACTGTATATATAAAAATAATTCTGGTAAAGGGGTGGGGGGTTCTGGACCCCCCTCTGGACTGTCTACTGTCAAGAGCCTTGCTCCCTGAGCTTGCTATGAAAGCACCTTAATGTCTTGTAAGGACCTTCACTATAGAACCAAATTACTTGGGATGCTGTTAACAATGATATTGACCACTGATATTGCCCGCAAATGTGTCATATGTGTTTGATGGAGGATAAGTCCTAGCTGAGTTATTTTGAGATCTATATTATGTTTCATCATTCTTATTTACATTTGATTTAAATACCCCCTTCTTATTTTCAACGGTCTATATTTAAATTGACCCATTTACAGTTTGAGCTATTTCCATTTCAACCAGAGATCCACAACTGGTTCATCAAAGACCGTGGTATGTGCTGTCCTGTCTATGGGACGGTGCATATAAAAGATCCCTAGCTGCTTATCAGAAAGAGTAGCCTATGTGGCAACAGTGGGTTTCCTCTAAATAAATATGTCAGAATGACCATGTGATAATAGCTGATGATAAGATAAAAATGAATGTGCTCTAAAGGTGTCGTTAAATAAAATAAACTACTTTTTTTCATTTAAATTGATTTTTAGCAAACACAGGGTTTCAAAGTGTCCTCTAGTATGTGAAAATCTTAAAAAATATAACTCATTAGAAACAGTAAAAATATTATATTTATATTCAGTGATTTCACTGCACTACTTTGGCATTCTTATTTACATTTGATTTAAATATTCCTACTTATTTTGAACGGTTTGCACTTAAACTGATTTTCAGCAAACATAGGGTTTCAAAGTCTTCTCAAGTATCTGGAAATCTTGGAAAATAAAACTCATTAGAAACAGTAAAAATATTATATGTATTATTTAATGATTTCACTGCACTACTGGGGTATTTACATTTGATTTAAATATCCCTTCTTATTTTGAATGGTTTGCACTTAAACTGATTTTCAGCAAATACACGGTTTCAAAGTCTTCTCAAGTATCTGAAAATCTTGGAAAATAAAACTCATTAGAAATAGTAAAAATATTATATTTATATTTAATGATTTCAGTGACACAGAGGTGGTTGTCAAGGTACAGGGGTTCAAGCCAGAGAATGTTTTGTTCCTCGTACATGAGGTGTTTGAGGGTCTCGTTCAACAGGCTTACAGTGGCGTCCACTACGACTTTTCCATCCCATGCATGGACTGCCAGGCACAGGTAAAACGGTTGTGTGGATAGTTTGGATAGGGGGATGCCTAAATAATCCCCCCCCTTCCTCATGTTTTATTTCGAAACATTGCCATTTAAATAACAAAATAATAATATTTTCCCATATTTCTCTTTAAGACATCGATGTAAAACTTAGCCATGTGGTCTTAGCACAAATATACCAAAGTATAAAGGGAGTCTATTATAAATTGAAGGTTTTAGCGGGAAAAGTAATTAAAAAAAACATTGATTTTCAAATAAAAATTAGGGGGTGCGGGGGCTTGCCTCCAACCCTCTCCCCTTGTCCTATCCCTCCGACTTCAAGGAATCAATTTTCACCCATGCTGTGATATAGGATGTCCAGTAATTTAACATAATAAACCACACAAACAGAAGAACACACTTAAAAAAACTGACTTGCTTCTGTTATCAAGACATTTCAAACTTTTCTTTTTGTTTTTATAAAGATTGCCACTTTTGATTCAGGCCTGAATTTTGATACTTGCCAGTGGTATTGTAAAAGTGAAGAATTAATTGAAGGATTACCTAATACAGGGTGTCCACAAAGTCTGGGTACACGGGGATTAACACATACTTTCAAAACAAAACAATTTTATTTAATTCTAATATTAATAAATAATATTTTCAATATGATT
>JAULBS010037446.1:0-10067 GCA_032355785.1 Symmetromphalus regularis
TCATCTTTAAACATCCATAACTTCAGTTCTAGAAGAAATATTTCAAAAATTTCAACAGATCTGCACACTGCTGTATCAATAGATTCAGAAAACAACATCAAAAGCACATGTCAAATTTTGACCATGTGATGGGTTTTCCTAGACTGCCACACATATAACACATGTATAGTATTCTGAGAATGTAAAAGTGTCATAAGGGTTTAAATGAAACTATAACTAAAAGGAGTTTGGTAAATGTTGCTCTTTTTCTTTTTATTATTGGGGGACACGATTGCGAAAATGTAAAATGAAAGCTCGATCGCAAATGTTTTTAGCCATTTTAGATTACGGTATTCCTCCTGTGTTATCGATTCCTACCTAAACAAATTGGCACATTTCGTTACTTTCCATTCTGCTCCGGTGTGATGTATTTTTTAATGACCTCTACCACAATTTTGGATGCCCTCTTTTTCCTGCAGTAAAGGGGCCATGTTTCTTTTTTGAAAATCGTTTAAAATGCTCTGTCTAAAGGCACCAACCCCGAAACAGGTCAGAGGTCAAGTCAAAAGTGGAAAAATAATGTTTACTTTTGTGCTGTGCGACGGGAGGGGAGGGGTGGGGGTATTAAATAAATAACATGTAGAAGGAGAAGATTGTTCCAGATGTCATGGCTGGATAGATGGAGCTGTCTTTGATAAAGAAGGAAAGAATGGCATTCTGCAAGATCTGTTAATGAGAATGAAAGGCCAATAAGTGGGGAGGGTGTGGGGGAGGGGCAGGCATGGGTGTAAATTCTGGGGGATTGGAGACACATCCTCCCACTTTTTAGATGGGGAGATGCCTATATAATTATAACACCCGCCCCTGCCCCGCACCTCGATTTTGAATCAAATTTTTAAAATTAAAATGCCTAAATAATAATCTTTACCAGTATTTCTCTTTATTGTATCAATATATAACACTTAACCATATGGTCTTAGTCAAATATACCGAAGTACACTGGGAGTCTATAATGGCATCAGTCCACCTTTTGGACACGGAGATGTTCCACCATCCTGCCACTTTCAAGAAGGGATTTTTGCCCTTTGTGCCAGGGAAATTTTGTTTAGTATCGCATCGTGAATCGCTATGCAAATTTTAGAGATTGCTATGCAAATCTAATATACAAAATAAGTAATTGCTAATCAGTTTACATTAACAATTGTCGCTAATCAAAATTTTTAAACTAAATTTTTGGGGTGTGGGGGACCAGTAACTTTTATGGGAGGGCCAGTATATTTTGTGGGGGGCCAGTAACTTTTCAAACGCACTGGCTCCCTGGGCCAGTGGTTTAAAAACCTTAATGTCAACCCCTGCTATATGAATAAGTAGATGAAACTACTTGTAGCCATTGGTACAGGCGATACTGAAATTGGTATGTTGCCACTTAAACGCTTGGTGTTCTGACTAAACTAATTCGAATTTCTTTATTTCTCTTTGGTATGTGAACTGAGAGTAGCATTTCCTGTGATACATAAAGGTGTCAGATGCTTCCAATCTTTCAATTCGGTCTATTGCTTTGTTATTTGATATGTCTCAGAAACACTTTCTATTGGCTGCACACTCGTTAAAGATACCAATTCTTGGATTTGTTTTTCTTTCAAGGACTTGATATTTTATTGGTGATGATGTTTTAGGACATTTCTGGACTCCATATTAAGTTTATGATATATTTGGATATTCAAAAGATGATGAATACATGCATGAACAAATTAACACTTTTGCAATATTATGTAACACATTTTTTATTTTTGAATTTATAAGAGAAAGAGAGAAAATCCCCAAAACAAAAACCACCATTTTTATAATATTTTGCATCGAGGGCGATCATATCACCAGCACTCAGCTTCGTAGTTAAGTTCTTATTTCCTTGCTCCACAGCCCATCTATGGACTTTTGCATCTAACTGCATTGAAGAAGCATGGCATAAGTTTGTTCCCTCTTTCTCACAGATAAAGCATACGTCTGCATTAATTGGAACAAGTGTGCGACTTGTTCGTTGACTGGTAGAGGGTGTTGCCGAGTCTGTTATTCGACTGGAATGTGGACTTTCAGTATTGGATCTTGGCCACGGAGTAGTTTGCTCTTTGTATATTTTCGTTGACAGTTTTTGTACCACCGCACCTGGTTTTCAAGGAGGATAGCACCAGTTACATCTTGTGATTATATATTTTAAAGATAGTGTGGTAGCAGGTCACATGCACTGAATGAATGAAGCATGTCAAGAAGTCCATCATACATCTCAAGTCTACTATTGACATTGTTATCAACAGCTGGACAACATATTTCTAAAACATAAAAGACCTCACATAAGTGCCTACAGCTAGCATTTTGTTCATCAATAGATTCTACATAGTTTCAGAGGCAACTGAACTATATTCTAGTTATAATGTGACTCTTGAAAGAGGAATACACAACAACTTGTATAGGTTGGATAAATACATTCAATGTCTTCGCCAGTTTCTTGGCAGAGGAAACAGTGACCAGTCAACAGTTGGGGTGCCTTATCTTTCGGGATCTACAGAAACCAGTTTAAATTTCTTCAATTAACTCACCATTTCACCTGAAAATAACAATATTTCTGTCAAGGATGTCCCAATTAGTCAATTCCAACACTAAAATTGACAGTAACAAATTCTAGAGATCTATTCTTAATGTTGACAAAAACAATATAATTTGACACTAGAATCATTCAGAATCAACAATTATTCAAGTTTCCCCAAAATGATAGCCATCTTGGAAAGTGGCCATTACTAATCACAGTATAAGATTTTCCAAATTGTAAACCTCATAATCTGTCTAACTATGGTCAAAAACATATAAATCGACACTAAAATTGTGAAAATTGGTTAATTATAAAAAAATTCAAAAATAATGATGGCCATCTTGGAAAATGGGCACTACAGGTCGCCATGTTGGATTTTCGAAATTACAAACCCAATATTCAGTTTTAGAGTTGTCAAAAACATCTGAATCGACACTAAGATCATTGAAATCTGTTATTTCTATAATTTTTAGTGTTTGCACCTCAAAAAATGGTGGCCATTTTGAAAAATGGTAGCCATCTTGAAAATAGTGACCAGATGAGTGGGCACCCCTTCTGTGATTGAAGCCAAATACCTAAAATCTTGAAAATATGCTGGTTTTTTCTTTGTGAGACCCAGACTAAGGCCTACAGCGAAACTATCAATATATATATCGGGACCGTAGCTAGGATTTTTTGTTTCAGGGTGGGACAGATAAATTTTTGGAATGGAAGTGCTAAAGACCCGAGGTACCTGTGGGGTCTGGGGGTATGCAATCATAGGCAAATTTAAACTACTCAATAGTTTGTTTCTTTTGTTTTTACTGTGTTTTATTTTGGGGTGGGGGGAGCAATTGGCACACTGCCCCCGCTATCTATGGCCCAGTATATTTTAATTTATACAAAAACAATCCCATAATTACACACAAATTATCCTTTTACTATATATATTATATTAATGTAAAAAATTGCAGTAAAATGGGCCTATTCCCATTATGCTGCTATGTTTTTATACTTCGATACATGGTATTTTCGATGTAACCTATTTTCATAGGCGGCCATTTAGTTTTTGCGTTTTTGACCCCCTAAACGTAATTTTTCGAATTGCCAACATTTTTTGTATTCAGCACCCTCAAATTAGGTTAGAAAACTATGTTGAACCAAATCCTTAAAAAATGCCCTTACATTGATTTTTAAGCACTTTTTTTTAAATTGGGACCTGACTATTACGACATGATATAGTACTCTAGTAATTCTAATAATAGTCCTGTCATAATAACAGAGCCCATGCATTTTTGAGAGAGGACCTTTTTTTAATGATTGAAATTCATTACTGACATCCCTGTGAGCCTGGGAGTCTTTTTTATTTTAAACCTATGGTTTGGTGGCCATCTTTAAAAATGGTCACCATTTTGTAATATTTTGAATAATTGTCAAAAAAAATAAATACGAATTAGAAGTTACAAATAAAATACTGGAGAACAGGCTCTAATACTTCTGAAGACAGACACATATTAACAAAAATATAACATATTGAACAGACACAAATGGGAAATGCTTTATATAATTTCTTTTCTTAATTCTGATGCTTTATATAAAAATGACAAATATGGCATAATTGCTTTACATTATTAATATTATATAATTGCATAAGCTTGAAAAAAAAAAAAAAATCCAATAATAAGTTTTAATATTTTTTTCTTATCTCATGATATAAAGGACATTTAAGAATACAGTAAACCTCGTGTATAACGTCCTCTGATAATTCCAATAAAAAACCTTGCATATAACGGCCTCTGTATATCGGACATTTGCTTATATCGTACCCAAATCTCCGGTCCCAGTGTTATGCATTTCCTTTAAAATCCTTTCGTCTATAATGTACTCCTCCTGGCCGACATGTACCTTTGTGAAAAGTAATGAAAATCGATGAGAATGTGGAAAAAACGTACTGTATAGTACGTTATTCTACATAAAAATCAAAAAGCATTTTTTAACATCACTGAACTTTGTCCCGACTCGTTCTTTCAGTTTTCAGTTGCATGGCGGGACTGGTATGCTCATAAATTTAAAATACAATGTACATGTACAATAATTTGGCATGCAGTGTAGCAGACGGTCGCACTAGACGTCTGACGCATGACGTGACTGTGCACGCTGTTCCATGGTGCTGTTCACATGCATGCATGAAATTTGGAATACATGTAGTTCTGTCATCAGTAAAGTGAATGTGTCTTGGTTATCAGCTTTCAAGATGAACACTATTGAAATTTCATGGTCTGTCAAGGGCTATCATTATTTCAAAGTAAAACCCAATCCAGGAGAAGTTATGCAAGTCCGTAGGTAGTACAACAACCCAGTTGATCCTAACGCAATGAGTGTTTTGCGTGAGGGTGGAGAACAAGTTGGGAGGGTACCAGCAAATTTGTGCGGAGCTTTTAGACAACTTCTTGAGACAGTATATACAAGGAAAATAATTTGTATCTACACGGGTTCAGTTGGACACTGCATGCAGTTGTACATCTGACAGTGTCACATTTACGTGGATATCGAACAATGTACGGTATACATATATACCGGACAAAGTATGTTTTATGTGTATAACAGACAAAGTATGTTTTATGTGTATAACAGACAAAGTATGGTATATACGTATACGCGTAATATGTATTTCATATATAACGGACATAAAAACGCTGGTCTCTACTGGTACATTATACGCGAGGTTTACTGTACTAGTATATCCAAGACTTATTGTAATTCAATTCTTTATTAACATTGAGCTATACAGCTCATCTGTAAATACAAATATAAAACAAATACAAATTACAGATTACAAGTTACAAATACAATACAATACAGGAGAACAGGCTCTGATATACTAGAAGACTGACACATATTATCAAAAATATAACATAATGAACAGACATAAATGGAAAATGCCTTATATAACTTCTTTTCTTAATTCTGATATACCAAATTATCAAAATTGCATAATTCATAAATAGTATGATACTGTAGAAGTTAGAGTGCACGATGAAGACAGAACACAGCATATATACTAGAAAACATGAAGTTATTAAATAAATTAATATTAGTTTTTGTTGTATGTTGTTCTCTATACAAAATCTTCCACAATCTGCTTTCATTCAGAACTGGTAGAATCTCAAATAAAAATAACTTAATGTCACTATTGTTTCTCTTGTATGTTTTTCTTTGTTAGATCTGTTGTATCTGTTGTATCTGTTGTATGGTAGAGTGAAATTCCAGTCTCTACCAGTAGAATCTGAGATTCTACCAGTAGAGAATGGAATTTCACTCTATCACTACCAGTAGAAAGTGGAATTCCAGTCTCTACTGGTAAAATCTCAGATTCTATCAGATTCCAGTTTCTACCACGACATATATGTCATGACATGCATACAAACAGAGACTAGTAACAATCTTATGAAATTAAATATATGAAAAAAATATCAACTTGTAATACACCAATCATGTACTATACAAAACAACGGACTTCATAGAAATTAGTCCATTGCTAAACAATTGAAGGTATTCACAGCTCTCTAGATTTAATCCTGATGTAATAGAAATATGAAAATATAGGTCATCCACATGTAGAAAACCAATAGTAAACCTGCATAATATAAATACACTTCTCATGCAGGGTTGGTGAAGGTCAAGTAAATTACTAGATCTCTGTGCAACAGCCTTTCCTAGAATAAACATTATTACGAGGCAATTAATCATATATGAAATATGAAGTGGATGAATATGCATATTGCTATGTACAGGAGTCTATAGATGCACATAGCACATCTACAAGCAATGTATATTAAACACAAATGTGGTCAAACAATCTTAAATAGCAGTTTCAGGTCTATTAAACATGTACAGTACTAACAGAGCACTTTAAAGTAGACATTTTGTCGGTTGTATTTTGTCAATCTTTGTCATACTTTAATCATCACACTTATTTAAAATAAAAAAAGGTACTGAGGCCTAACAAATTTCAGCATAAGCAAACAGTTCCTTTTTTAGCGTTTATTTATGATTATGCAATTATCTGAAATGTGTTTGTGTTCACGACTGGGTAACCTTCAAAGATGCTACGTCGACATATAACTGGCTTTAAATCTTCTGATTGGGTTTAACATGATGTGTAAAAATTAGTCTGGCTACTAACAGCCAGCTATTTGGCCTAACGCAAGGCATGATTGACTCTATAGTCTTTGCCCATCAAAGCACACATAAAATGAATGTCAAGAGGAAAAATTACAATCTTGCCATAAATAAGGTTGAAAAACCATCCACCTAAATGCCAATCTGGACACGCTCTGAAGCTGTTTTCAGCCTACTAGCCTATTTCAAGACACCAGACTGGTATACATGTACATAAAAATATCCATATTAATTGAATTAATCCAGATAATATGAACATTTTCAGGGTTGGATGCAGGCATTTTGGAAAAGGAAGCCAAATATATTTAATATTGGAAAGAGGGGTCTGAAGTTAGTTACAACCAGATTACAATGGGTAAAAAATATATATTGGTGTTCTAAGAGATGATCCAGAACCCCTAATCCCTCTGGATCAGATCTGCCTATGATTTTTTTGTAAAAGATTTTCTTCACACAAAGTTAATGGACATGGCATATTAACTAAAAAGACTGGGTGCATGTTAATACAAACTTATAATATGAATTTAGTATTGGTACCATTTATTAACAAATTAATTAATACCAATTATGCAAACCCAGTACAATGATAACCAATATCTTTGCAAGTAATATTATTAGAAATTAATTTATAATCCCAATTAAAAAGGTAAAGCACCACATAAAGCCACAACTAAGAAAAAATGTTATTTTCAATTTTCAGGTCTTTACAATGATGTACAACAAAAAAGATAAAATGATAATAACTTACTTTTTGAAAGCAATGCATGCATGTTTATCAATTCATGCCAGGTTGAATTAATTTTTAAAAATCAGTTTCATTCCAATAAAATTACTTCAGAACATATTTTTTTTCATGTGGCCGAAAGACTAAATGAAAAGAAATATGCTGCTTTCACATACAGTACTCTTCTCAAAAGCAGCAAAATATCTTGTAACTCCTCTTTCCAAGAAAAGACACTGGGCAGTATAAACTATGGAATTTTGATTTTACATTTTGTTAAACAGTAAATAAGAAATGTCTTATTTAAAACATGAATTTCCTGTTGTTTGATCCATTCATGTTTTCAATCAAACATGGTGAAATAACTTTATCTTAAAATACAGTGAAATATTGTATCTTTGTACTATTTAATTTGATCAATGTGCTCCAGTGGTGTCATTAAACAAAACAAAACAAACAAAATCAAATCTTTTTTTCAGAATAAAGGGGATTATTTAACAAAATCCCAGCACATTTATTCAGCAGCCCTTTGTGTTTCTGACTCACGGTCTTTGGAGGAAGCCTGCTACTGTCACATTGGTTACTCTTTATGGTTAATAGCAAAGGATCTTTTACAGTAGCTTTCCCACAAACAGACCACTGCCTTGAATGAAAAATAGTCCAAATTCTGTCATTAAAAAAGAAATCAGTAGTTAGTTTTTATTATAATTATGAAGCATTATCCAGTGTTGGTCAGTCCTCTCTGTTACATGTGACTGACTCTTGAAATTGCCTCATACTTGATTCAAAATGGAAAGTGATAAATATTTTGCACTAATCTTTCTTCATTTCATGTTATTCCGTTAAATGTGAAAATTTAAAAAAAACTACTATCTTCGTTTGAAATGTTTTACATGGAAAGATTTTTAGGCAAACAAAAGATTGCTCTCTTGCTATTTTCAAATGGATAGGACTGATCACATTCAGGGGTTTACTTTGCTTTTCTAATGTTTTAATATATGTTCATGTACCAGCTGTATAGATCTACGCATACAGGTAGATACCGGGATCCTTCTGTTCTGACAATTTTATCAAGAAATATCTATAACTATAATTAGCATGAGCATGACAGTATGTGTTAAACTTCTCTCTCACCAATAACATGAATTCTATATCAGTAGAGAATGCAATTTCCCTTACTGCTGCTGATCTACCAGCTAGCGGGAGTAATGAGTAAGCTAACTGATGAAAACACTGATTTGTTTACATGGTGTGCATACATTAACTATCAGTGACAAGATCCACACAGCAAAACTTACCACAATCCAAATAATCAATTGCCATAAATACATCTGGACTGAGAAAATCACTTGCATTGAAAACCTCTGTATTTTGTGCACCTCCATGATAGCAACCTTATTACCTGGATCTAGCTAACACAAACAGCATGCATTTTAAGCACATGGTTGTGTGCTCAGCGCACTGAGAGCAAGTACTACATGCACGATCATTATGAAAACAGCTTGAGCTTTCCCCAACAGCAAACATGCAGGTCAGACAGCTCCTGGCTTTGAAAGAAAAGCTGACTACCTCACCTTGAATGCCAGTCTCTTGTTATGCTCCATTTCATCAAAGGTTGCTGTTCAGTCAGTTGTCACTCTTGCTGCACACAAAGTATTTCAGAGCCACAACATAACAAGATACTATCACATAGTGATTATTACATCACACATATTGTATAGGGCAAACAGAATAATGTCCTTCCAATCATTACTTTCTTGCATAAAACAAAATCCAAAAACCCATGGTAACCAATCTGAGTATAATAAATGCATTAGTCAGAAAATGAATGAGAAATGATCAATAACTTGGGTTATTGGTTCACAGTGGTGATGATGGCCAACAAATGACTGTCCACTACAAATGGCTTTACACATGCTGGCATTAACACACAACAGATCTCTGTACTAGTTTTAGTATAGATCACAGTAAAAGTGCATTATGTAAAAAGAGAAAAATATATTTATCACACTGTATTTACATATAATATAAAATACTATGCAACAACATTTATTTTGTTATATTAATGACTAAAGATCTCCCAACAGTGAGGTTTAGAAAAGGTGGACCTACTAACTTGTACATCTTCCCATAAACAATCAATGAAAGTATGAATTGGATCTACATGTTATATCTCACTAAACCTCGCAAGTTGTAAATTTATAAATAGGTCTGAAACTGATTAGACTACACAGCAATGTTAAGTCTGGACACATGAAAACTGCATATTTTCAATAATGACATTTGAACATTTTATTTTATTGAAATATTAATAATTAATTCACTGTTGTGACGTCATACTATTGTGTTAACTGTAGATTATTTTTCACGAATCTACACTTGGGAGAACATTATTTTTCACGAATCTACACTTGGGAGAACATTATTTTTCACGAATTTACACTTGGGAGAACATTATTTTTCACTAATCTACACTTGGGAGAACATTATTTTTCACCAATCTACACTTGGGAGAACATTATTTCATTATTATCAGGTAAAACCGGCCTCCGAGGCGCAGTGGTTAAGCTATCGGACTCGAGGCTGGTAGGTACTGAGATCAAATCTCAGTCGAGGCATGGG
>JAULBS010037457.1:0-10067 GCA_032355785.1 Symmetromphalus regularis
CAGTGAGAGTGCGCTCGTCAGATGGAATCAGTAACTGTTAAATAACTCTTTCTGTATGAGTTTCATTTCACGCTATCACAGTACCAGTGAGAGTGCGCTCGTCAGATGGAATCAGTAACTGTTAAATAACTCTTTCTGTATGAGTTTCATTTCACGCTATCCCAGTACCAGTGAGAGTGCGCTCGTCAGATGGAATCAGTAACTGTTAAGTAACTCTTTCTCTATGAGTTTCATTTCACGCTATCCTAGTACCAGTGAGAGTGCGCTCCTCAGTTGTAATCAGTAACTGTTAAGTAACTCTTTCTGTATGAGTTTCATTTCACGCTATCACAGTCCGCAGAGTCAGCACGTTATTTTTTTTTATTTTTTTTTGTTTTGTGTCATCAAATCACTGCATGCATGTCCTGAGTCTATTTAACGATTTGTTCAGGATAAGTGTCATTTCAAGTTACGTCTCCGTCAACTTTGATCTTTCCAAAGAGTTGTTGTCTTTCGATCGATGTCATCTGGTCGATGTGGTCTTTATAGAGAGTTAAACGTTTAAGGTGCTAGTTCTTTCATGTTGATGGCGTGTAGCCATCCATGAGGATAATATACAGCGTGTTTAACCCTAGAGGCAGACAAGAAACATCGCAAACCGCTCTGTTGGGTTATTCAGCGGAGCATCATTCAAAACAAGTGCTGTACTGTTACATTAATAGTAATGAGATTTGTGTAAAGTGTGGACAGTTATACTGTTAAGAAAATAATTTTGAAACGTATTGAAAGGTAACATGTGTGGGTTAAAGTCATTAACAGTCTTCTGCCGTGTAAAAGTCTTTTTTTAACTTATGGGGGTGGTCATTATATTGACAAAAGTTTATATAGAGAGACACGATTTCAACTAACATTTTAGGAAGAATTTTTATATGGTATAGGATATTCGTATGTTTTGAAGAAGAGGAGAAAATACAGCGAAATAATAACCCGTTCCTAACTATCAAGGTTGTCTTCTATATCTGGGCTGGAACTGTTTCTTTGATTCTATCTTTGATTGTCTTTTTTCCTTCTTTTTTCAAATGTATCTTTAACGATTTTTGGCTGTGTCTTTGTATTTCTTTGGTCATGCATTTCTTGCATATTTTATTGTCTGTTTGACGTAATTTCTATTCTATAAATATTAAATGTAACGGCTCTTTGGTTGTGTTCTACTAATGAATTTGGTCAGCTTTGGTCGTGCCTCTTGTTTTGTGATTGGTCGTTTCTTGAAAGTGTCCTGTTCAACTACACCGTAACATGAGAAGTTAATCCTCTTTCTTAGATATAAGGTTTTTTTCAGAAATGTTCAAATCCACTGGGAAATCACTGAGCCACATTTGAAAGTACATGTATTTCTTTTTCATGCTAATGAAGATGTCTGGATTGATGATTTGTGGATGTTTTAATTAGCTTTAGAAATCCTTTAGTAGCTGAAAATAAGAGTTTCATGTCCACCCTTACAATTTTCATCCTTGACCAATTTATTCCTTTTTGTATATTAAACCACATTTAGACTGATCTACGTTGTTTACTAGTGTTCTCTTATTAAATAATTATATTTTATTGCCTTTTTTTATTGGCCGGTAATTTGTCACCTTAAGGATGGAGTCTGTTTCAGCTTGTTGGATGAGAAAAAAAAGCTTTTATATGTATGCTCACTGTTCGGTGCATGGTCATGTACAATTTTTATCTTGCTATAGTTGTAATAGTTTGTTCGTTAACGAGTAACACAAAATGTATTTGTTATTTTTAGTCATTAAAAAGTAATTTCTCATCATATACATACCGAATGAAAACACACACACACACACTCACTCGCTCACTCACTCACACACACGCACACACACACTCGCTCACACACACACATACACCACACACACACATACACACACATTTCTTTATTGTCATTGTCTTTTGTTGTTGGGTTGTTGTTGTTTAGTTTTTTGGGTTTTTTTTTTTTGTGTTGTTGTGGGGAATGGGGTGGGGTGTATTATTTACGGCGAGAATTTGTTATTTTGTAATGGGAACGTTAATCCTCTTTAGGCGATCCAATATCCGTCCTAAGACAATGTTTTAATGAGTGTTATCTTTATATACTCTTCTTATGCTTTTAATCGATGTGACATTTGATAATGTAACTGACTGATGGTCTAAAGAACTCTTCTGACAGTGATATATTGTCACTAAGAGGTTACATGCGACATTTTAATCAGTTGCGCTCCGAGCATCGTTATACACGGTAAAAAGATCGCTATAGAATGCCATGACAAATCAAGACCAAGATTTTTTTTATACTCTTCAATTTTAACGACCAAATATTCCATCGGGAAACACGATTCATTTAATAAATCTGCTGTCGGCTGTTGTCAGACACTAAATAGAATTTCGCGTTATGCCAGCACTTACTTCTTGAGAGTTGCTATGTTAGCTAGCATGGCTGTTACCTGTTACACCAGTCGGTTACGTTGGGTTAGTAATTTATTTTAAGATATACATATTGTAACTATAAATTCTAAAATGCTGGATCCTAATTAATATGAATTGAGAGTTGCTATGTTAGCTAGCATGGCTGTTACATGTTATACCCGTCGGTTACGTTATGTTAGTAGTACATTTTAAAAGATACATATTGTAACTTTAAATTCTAAACTGCTGGATCCTATTGAATATGAATTGAGAGTTGCTATGTTAGCTAGCATGGCTGTTACTTGTTACACCTGTCGGTTACGTTGTGTTAGTAATTTATTTTAAGAGATACTTATAGTAGCTATAAATTCTAAGTTGCTGTGTTAGCTAGCATTGCTGTTACTTGTTACACCTGTCGGTTACGTTGTGTTAGTAATTTATTTTAAGAGATACTTATTGTAACTATAAATTCTAAACTGCTGGATCCTATTGAATATGAATTGAGAGTTGCTGTTTCTTGTTACACCTGTCGGTACCTTTTAGCAGTAATTTATTTTTAAATATATATTTTGTAGCTGAATATATTCTAGCCTGCTGGATGGTATTGAATTTAGTAGTGAGTAAAACGTTAGTTTGCAATTAATATTGTTATCCAGCGAATCAACTTGGTCATTGGCCTATATTTGATGTTATTCTCTTAGAATTTGTAAAAGGCTTCAAGGGTTTAGTGTCAAGATAGTACTGTTCGAATGTTAGTGGTAATTAAAATAATTAAAATAAAATAATGCAGTAACCATGGAAGTTAGAAAGTTGGTTTTGCTGACATTCTCTTTTGCATATATTCACAAAACACAAGTTTTATTTGTGTTCATTCCGCTGGTTTTAATAATGATTTTCTCTTTGATCATGCACAGAATCTGATGCTTACAAACATAAAGAGCATTCTGTAGATCATATTTACCCATCACCTAATGACCACAAACCATAGATTTCTACCACAGATCGGGTCAGCTGAGCATTGTAACTGAAGCCTATAAAACTACGGGCGTTGTAGGCGGGCGTTACAACGCATAATTCATGACTTTCTCCAGTTGCAAATCACGAACAATCGCATGATGAGATGATCAGAGACGTTATGAAGCAGAACAGTTTTATTGGCATGCCTAAGTGCCTACTTGAAAGACGTCTCGCTTCGGTACTTTGCGTATTCAGTGATTTGTCCTTCTTCACTTTGTCGGTCCGTTCCAGGCAGTGGTTCACGGCTGGTGTACTATTGATTTTAGCATGCTCTGTCGTGTCTGTAGAAGAGCGTATGTAGACAATCTCTTCCTTGTATAATGGAAAAAATAAAATTATTAAACAAATATTCTTCATGTTTTTAGTCCTGAATGTTATGCAAGTTGTTTATTATTATTTTTTTATTATTTTTTTATTATTTAATATTATTATTATATTATTATTATTTATTATATTAATATCATTATTATTATTATCATCATTATTTTTATTATTATTTATTATTATTATTATCATCATCATTATTTTTATTTTTATTATTTAATATTATTATTATATTATTATTTATTATATTATTATTATTATTATATTGTGATTATTATTATTTATTATTATTATTATTATTTATTATTAAAGTTGTGAGTATGGGTGGTTCTGTGGTAGAACGTCGGACCCTAAAGCTGATGACAGTGGTTCAGAACCCGTTGGAGGCTGGCGCACACTTGACTACATGTCAAAATAACCAAATATTTGGCATCCAATAGCCGAATAAATTAATGTGCTCTATGTCGTTAAGCAAAAAATATATTATTAAAGTTGGAAAGGAAAGTGATCTTTGTTTAAGTACATTTTTGACACTGTTTAATCGGTTATTGTGACATGTCAAAAGTTTGCTGCAGTCTAATACAAATTTCTAATACAAACGTGCTGCTCTCGCACAGGCTACATGAGCGTATTCAGTTTCTCACAGAGCATTACAGTTTGGGTTTAGTCTTCATATGATTAAATGCTGTTGGAAAACTAGTGTATGATACCTCTTTCTAATCAGAATATCTAATCATAATAAATATGTAATGATCGAGAACAACTAACAAAGAAAATGGATTGTAATTATTTATTTTATCGACAGTTTTATTGTCTTCTTGGTAGTATACTGTAATCTGAACGATAAAACTGTTGTTGTGAATACCGTACACCTCTGTATAAGAAGTGACGAAAGGATTTAGTTTTTGTTGTTAAATGTGTAAGTGAATATATAATAGAGATACCGCCATGGACCGTTGGATCGATCTCTTCAGCGGACCCTTTGGGCTATTTTTCGTTCCAGCCTGTGGTTTGCAATAGCAAGATTTCTTGCTGTTAATTAGAAAGCGTAGCCTATTTGGCGGAAGCTGCTTTCCTCTATTGACTGAGTCGCAAATATGATAGCCGCCTATTAACCAATAGGTTGGGGCGTTGCTGAACAAACATTACTTTTTGTAGCAAAATATGGTAAAGATTTGGTTAATCAGAATATGGTAAAGATTTGGTTAATCAGAATATGGTAAAGATTTGGTTAATCAGAATATGGTAAAGATATGGTTAATCAGAATATGGTAAAGATATGGTTAATCAAAATATGGTAAAGATTTGGTTAATCAAAATATGGTAAAGATTTGGTTAATCAGAATATGGTAAAGATATGGTTAATCAAAATATGGTAAAGATTTGGTTAATCGAACTATAGTAAAGATATGGTTAATCAAAATATGGTAAAGATTTGGTTAATCAAAATATGGTAAAGATTTGGTTAATCAAAATATGGTAAAGATTTGGTTAATCAAAAGATGGTAAAGATTTGGTTAATCAAAAGATGGTAAAGATATGGTTAATCAAAACATGGTAAAGATATGGTTAATCAAAATATGGTAAAGATAAGGTTAATCAAAATATGTTAAAGATTTGGTTAATCAAAATATGGTAAAGATTTGGTTAATCCAAATATGTTAAAGATTTGGTTAATCAAAATATGGTAAAGATTTGGTTAATCAAAATATGGTAAAGATATAGTTACTCAAAATATGGTAAAGATTTGGTTACACAAAATATGGTAAAGATATGGTTATTTAACACACTTACATATTCCCCCTTATGTGCATACAAGGTAAATATTTTATTATTTAACACTGTTACACATTCCCCATTATGTGCTTACAAGATGAATATTTTGTTATTTAACATTGTTACACATTTCCCCCGTATGTGCTTACAAGATAAATATTTTGTTATTTAACACACTTACACATTCCCTCCTTATGTGCATACAAGATAAATATTTTGTTATTTAACACACACATTTCCCCTTATGTGCACACATGATAAATATGTTATTATTTAACACACTGTTACACATTTCCCCTTATGTGCTTACAAGATGAATATTTTGTTATTTACCACTCTGTACATTCCCCCTTATGTGAGTACAAGATAAATATTTTGTTATTTAACACTGTTACACATTTCCCCTTATGTGCACACAAGCTGAATATTTTGTTATTTAACACACTGTTACACATTGTCCCTTATGTGCATACAAGATATCGTCTGCTTTCCAATAACGAAACTAGCATACCGTCTTGCTCTGCCACATCTGTGGCGTGATTGCCAAACGTCTTATAGTTTCTACTTGTTTGATCCTGGCTTTAATGTTGCCCATTGTTGTCTCGTTATACTTACTCTGGTTAACAGCGTTATGGCTGGTTATGATCGCCATAAACACGACATTCTTCTGCAATCAATATACCTATAATTGTATACATTGTAATGCCACTTTATATCAACATAAAAAATGTCTGGTGAAAGGTTTCAAACATCCGTATAGGAAATAAATTACAAGTGTTGTTGTATGTGTATTTATGATAGTGAAAGTATTATAAATGTGTGAACAGGGGACGCCGTGTTCGTTTATCATAAAATGGACTCTATGGTTTACTGAATATTTCTTTTGATGCAACATATTAGATTAAAGGTTAGGTATGGAACTGCTTTGTGATTGGTTTGTCAGTGTTTACAGTTTCGTATAAAGGCTATTTATTTTAACAACCACTTTTTTCTCAATATGTACACCACTGTGTATATTTTAATTGTTTTTCAGATACACATCTATTACAAGCACCTCTCTTAATTTAAACGGACTTTCAACCAAATAGCATATTCGATTCTTCAATATACATACCTGTATTTTACCTGTATATTAAATAAACTGCTCTGAAACTACTTTTTGTACATTGTATGTATGCATGTTTAACTTTCATGTTGGGTTGTTTGTTGTTTTTTATCCTCAAGTTAAACGTGTATTTAATAGAAAAATACGGAAATAGCAACCCATCTATTAAAACCTAATTGACCTTTCACCACGAAGAGTAATATACTGACGTTTATTTATAAATATTTATTTATGATCGTCAGTTTGTCGGTTTCATGTCATGATAACAACCATTATAACTCATGAAAACTGAGGTTTTTTTAACAATCTGATCAATACCACTGTTTTTGTTATACAGGATTTAATTTGTTCTCATATTTCTTTCAGCACACCTAAGCCACATTTGTTTATTTGCCTTATTTCCCAGTTCGTGTCATAGCAAAACGCGGCACTGAGTACACCAGCTAATATTAAAAGTCAAAAGACAAACACAGAAATTGGTAATCCCGTCTAGATGATATGCCCTTGTTGTCTAAAAATAGAAAAAATCAACCAAATCTGACAAGCTTATCATCACACGGTTGCCCACACGGCATTGCGAAACATAAAGAACCGACTTGCGTGTCTAGAAGTGGAAAGTATTCCATCTGTATGCAGATACCTTTCTGCCTCCTACCCACTTAAGCCAATGATAAAGTGCTTTACTGATCCCCTTCGTAACTATATCAACACCAGCACTCGCCAGGATACAATATATCAATGTGAGGTTATGGATGAAATTAATTTCTCTCATGATTTAGCGTCATAAAGACTTTGACACCGCCACTGTGGCCATCGATATGAGACTCTTAACTTCTCTAGGCACATATATCTTAGATTATTCGACCGCTGTACGTGCAGGGGAAGAAGGAAAATAATACGTTGACCAGCACTCCAGCATTTGTTTCCCGTCAGATAGATGAGTCTGGTTCTTTAAAGCATGGTCAAGCTGGCATGTGTTTGTGGAAAATTTAAAAACCAAATTTAAATCATTTCAAATATGAACCGAAAAGACACGTTAAACGCAATTTTCTATAATTATTTTCATACGTTGTCCAGTCAAAATTATTTCTTCATGTTCTAGAAAGTTACTTTTATTAGCAGCAAATTAAAGTGTCTATTATATGTTATTTTCCACATCACATGCACGTTCGCGCACACACACACACATACATACACACACACACATACATACACACACATATATACACACATGCACGCACACAAACACATACATACATTAATTACACACACACATACATACATACATACATACATACATACATACATACATACATAAATACATAAATACATACATACACACACACATACATACATAAATACATACATACACACACACACACACATACATACATAAATACATACATACACACACACACACACACACACATACATACATACATACATTCATACATACATACTTGGATATTTGGTATTCTAGTTATAGAGTACTGAAAAAAGAAAATAGCCTAAAAGGGTCAAAGAACGGGGATATGGGGACTTGACGACCCGCCACTGTCTGTGGGAAAGTCAATACAAGAGATCTCTTGTTGTTTATAGATAAATAATAGTAAAATTGTGTGGTGGCAGTGAGTGTGTTCTTTCATACTGGTATTAATTTGTGTCCTGTGTCCACAGGAAATGTTACAAACAACAATACATTAGACAAATTAATATTCTCGTAGATTACGTAACGAAGTTCCTTTTAGTAAAGCACATATTTGAACCATTTGGTAATGTTTGTTTGCATTCACTTTACTGGATAGCTGGTCAGTTATCTCAAACTTACACACATACTAGTCTGTTTGTCTACGGGTAGCACTTGTATGGGTTTTGTGCCTTTGTTGAAAGTTCACTGAACTGCTGTGTATGGCGATACGTTCAGACTGAGGAACAGTCTATGTATTAAATCAAGACAAACACAAAAACATGTATTATAACTACTGCCTTTTGAAATAATGATTTATATAAGCCTGTTTCATTAATTGTTTTGTACACTAATAATAATAAATATAAAATAATAAATATAAATTAATAGTAGTAGTAGTAGTAGTAGTAGTAGAAGTAGTAGTAGCAGTAGTAGAAGTAGTAGTAGTAGTAGTAGTAGTAGTAGTAGTAGTAGTAGTAGTAGTAGTAGTAAGAAACAGGTATTTTCAAGGCGACTTAATAAAGAATACACATTCTAAAATAAAAAGAATACACATTCTAAAATGAAAAGAAACATATTCTAAAATGAAAAGAATACACATTCTAAAATGAAAAGAACACATTCTAAAATAAAAAGAATATATATTCTAAAATAAAAAGAATACATTCTAAAACAAAAAGAAGACACATTCTAAAATAAAAAGAAGACATACACTCTTTTACATTCAAAAACTAAATATTAAAAAGTTGTGAAAATCAGTTCGATATTTTGATGTAATGAAAACCTCAATTTAAAATTAGTTTAAAATGATAATGTATATTGGATAATATTATAAATATATAATTAGCCTAACATTAAAATTATGTATATTGTATTTGTGCGTTAATATGTTATTGGTTGTTCATTAGCTATAAACGTGGTGCTTTTATCAGTGCGGTAATGGTTTTATGATTACCGGTAGACACTGTGTTAACGAGAACTTGAATGTCGACCAGTCCATGAGGACACAAGAGAAATTATATAGCTCTACACAACTCATAACTAACTGTCAAAACATGAAAAGTGTCTAATGAGACCATCAGTTTGCACGTTCCTTATTGGCGGCGTGCTGTTATTATTTCTGGACGAGGTGTGATTGATGCTTCTTAAAACTGATCGATTTCTGTCGTATGTCCTTCATTAGAGACTAAGTAGCGTTTACGTGTGTTTTAAATCCTTCTTTAGGGACTAAGTAGCATTTACATGTGTTTTAAATCCTTCATTAGAGACTAAGTAGCATCTACGTGTGTTTTAATCCTTCATTAGAGACTAAGTAGAATCTACGTGTGTTTTAATCCTTCAATAGAGATTAAGTAGCATCTACGTGTGTTTTAAATCCCTCATTAGAGACTAAGTAGCATGTACGTGTATATGTCCTTCATTATAGACAAAGTAGCATCTACGGTGTTTGTAATCCTTCATAAGAGACTAAGTAGCATCTACGGTGTTTGTAATCCTTCATTAGAGACTAAGTAGCATCTACGTGTTTCAAATCCTTTATTAGAGACTAAGTAGCATCTACGTGTTTTAAATCCTTTATTAGAGACTAAGTAGCATCTACGTGTTTTAAATCCTTCATAAGAGACTAAGTAGCATCTACGTGTGTTTTTAATCCTTCATTAGAGACTAAGTAGCATCTACGTGTTTTAAATCCTTCATAAGAGACTAAGTAGCATCTACGTGTGTTTTTAATCC
>JAULBS010037479.1:0-10066 GCA_032355785.1 Symmetromphalus regularis
CCAAGAACACATTTAAACAGAAACGTTAAACCAGGAACACATTTAAATGGAAACTTCAAACCAAGAATACATTTAAATGGAAATGTCAAACCAAGAACACATTTAAATGGAAACGTGAAACCAAGAACACATTTAAATGGAAACGTCAAACCAAGAACACATTTAAATGGAAACGTCAAACCAAGAATAAATTTTAATGGAAACATCAAACCAAGAATACATTTAAACAGAAACGTCAAACCAAGAACACATTTAAACAGAAACGTTAAACCAAGAACACATTTAAATAGAAACGTCAAACCAAGAACACATTTAAACAGAAACGTTAAACCAGGAACACATTTAAATGGAAACTTCAAACCAAGAATACATTTAAACAAAAAGACTTACTTTTCTACGAATAATTTATTACAGTAACTAATTCTATTAAATCACCCTTAAATAGTTCAACTTACAAAAATAGCAATTTTTACATATCTCTATTACCATCTTTTTACGAAAACAAAATGCAAACACACAAACAAATCTATTAATATTCTGATAGTTAAAGTGACGCGAACATATTTAAGTTTTGAAAAATAGGATTCTTTTGAAGAGAATAATATAATTAGTAGACTGCCCGTCACGGTATTGATATACTATTTCTGTTTTATCTTAAACCTCTCAACAGTTCTGTGTTTACACCCAGGCTTAAATTAATGCGCTTGCAGCCACGTGACGTGGCCAACCTGATGAAAGTAATCAAGGGAGGTATTTTGAACGAAAAGATTAATGTAAATAATCTGGCGTTGCTAAACTTTGAGCAGCAGTTTGTTCCGCATCATTTCACATACATGCTGCAAGGAAATGACTTGTTTGAAGAATCGTCTAACTGCAGTAGGTAAGGCCAAACAAAACAAAACCCTTGGTTCGGATCACATGGATTATGAAAATTAGGGTAGGTAGGTAGGTAGGTAGGTAGATAGATAGGGTGGTAGGTAGGTAGGTAGATAGATAGGGTGGTAGGTAGGTAGGTAGGTAGGTAGGTAGGTAGGTAGGTAGGTAGGCAGGTAGGTAGGTAGGTAGGTAGGTAGGTAGGTAGGTAGGTAGGTAGGTAGATAGGTAGGTAGGTAGGTAAAGTAAGTAAATAAGTAAGAAAATAAGTAAATAAAAAAGTAAGTAAAGAAATAAATAACACAACACAACCTAATATACAAATGCAACACAACAAACAACACAACAAACAACACAACAAAAAGGCTTTGTTGTTAACAACATAACATCCAGGATACGTTATTGTTACAGACTCATCAGAAAGGATTAACATTGACAAATACAAATAGTTACTTTTGATTTCTCGAACATTAACATATTTAATACCCTTCTTCCTTTTCCTTCCTTCTTTCCTTCCTTTATATATATGCCAATTTATGCATATTTATGCATTTATAATCAAGATGTTATAGTACTGTTAGTGTTTATCTAACTGTCATTCCATAAATTTGGCTCAACCAAAACTACACGTCCAAACAATAATAGAAACAGGCGAGATCATTACTAAACAAATTAGTATTTGTGATTACTTCAGTATTGACCATATGTTAATTGTCAACAAAACGACTTGTTTGTGAAGCTCAAAACGAACGCATTTATATTATAGACATTTAATTATATCATGGGCAGAAGAAACTACGAGTTGCAAGAGCATGAAAGATTAGTGACAGATACAGAACATTTGGAAGGATGAACCAAGTTGTATTTGTTTTTTGGGATGGTTTTTAAAAAAGATTTTTAACATTCTTGAAACGGGGGGAAGGGGCGAACGTTAGTTATGACCAAATTATAATTGAAAACAAAATGATGGCCAAAGGTGGGGATCAGGCCTCCTGGACAATGAAGTATTAACCCATGGCCGGGCCCGATAGACTTTTATGTACTTCAGGTCCACTCGAGTACTTCAATCTTTCAACCCACTACAGCTGCCACCCTGACCCTGCGGGGCCCTAGGCTTCAGACTACTCAGTCTTATGTATAACACTGCCCTGCCCTGGGTCTCGTCTGGACCTGTCTATGAAGATAAATGTTATAAAACCATCACGACTATAATATTCTGTTTATACTGCACCACGAAACAATTATAATTTACTCAATTTGTTTTAATGAGGTTAAAAAAGTCATATTTAATTTACCAGAAATTTGTTTCAAAGGCATATTCACACGTAATTTAAGGGGCTGATACTCTAAATATTGATTACGAATAAAACTTAAATGCATTTGTGATACTAGATCGCGCTTTCATATCAAGACGTTTTAACGGAACCATGGTAGAGGGAATTCCATGTCGAGTCGATCGATTTTTTTCACATCTAAAATTTTCAAATTTCAAGATCGGAACTTCTCGTATGTTTTCGGTGAAACCATTTCCGCCAATAGATTTGGGGGAATACCTGTCACGTGACTCGAAATATATACGTCACACCTTCAACGGAAAAAAACACGTTATTTTTTCTCGATTTATTTATCCATGACCACAATTCATTATTAATTTATTATTTTAAAAACATTGATAATAAGCGTGATGCGGTGGTTATGTAAGTACTTGAATGAAGTATTTCTATGGACAAATCAAATGTTTATATTAAAAATTAATTGTTTGTTTGGAAATTAATTAGGTCAAGGGTCTGTGGGACTTTGCGTTTAAAACAGTTGATGAATAACATAAGCAATGACCTGAGCAAGTAGTAGAGTTGTTTATGTGATTAGATCGGTTAGCGCTTATTGGTCATCAGTCACAGATGTTGGTAGCACAACAACATACCATCAAGTGAAGGCACATCGTGTGCCCATGACAGGCTAGACAGTGCGTTCTAGCAGTCGTCGAATGATGAACTACGGCAATATTACATATGTCCTGATTACACTAATCCTCACTAACGTTACAACACAAGACAATTCTACCTCTATTGATTCAATTCTAGTGACAACAACAACCGATGCTGGTGTAACTGAAAATGCTCAAACTACAATCTCCTCCCATCCAGCTTTCCAGGACAGTTCTGTATCACACACCGCCAATGTGTCATCCATCCCACCTGAGTTTAGAACCACCAGCCCATGGGATCACATAACAAGTTATTTTAGAGATGTCACAAGTCAGGTCGTAGCACTAGATTTGGAATTCTGCGGTCGTGCTTGCAACTTCAGTCACAGGCTGGTGGCATACGCTGAAACTGAGATATGCGACTACTGCAGTTGTGATACAAACTGTGAGGAAACGAGAGACTGTTGTCCAGAGCTGGTGCTTCTTCATAACAAAACTAGAAATCCCGTTAATCTGGGATGCGTCATGAATGACCTTCCTGTCACTGTAGGCACAAAGTTCTATCCGATGGTTAACTGGTGTCCAGAGTCTTATAACACCTCATTCGTAAAGACAAACTGTGAAGAACCACCTCTGACGAACTGGCTGAATGTAATTCCACGAGTGAATAGGGACACGTGGATATCTTTCAAAAACATGTACTGTGCAGAGTGCCATGGACAAAACAACACCAACGATTGGGCAACATCTATAATTTGTTCTTCTTTTGATAACACTCTACAGGAACAGACATCTCTCTTGGATTTATTTTACGCCACACTGAGAAGCAAAATTTGCCATCTTCATTTCAAACCACCTGTGAATGTAGAAAAACGTCATTGTCGTCAAAGACTCGGTGTAATAATTGGACGCTGTAATATAACGGGCAGGTGGCAGAAGTATGACAAGAATGTAGAAAACGCTTGTAGCTTATACTCACACGTAGTACTCGGAAAGTACAGGAACATTTTCTGTTACTATTGTAACAACCATGTTTCGTGGTATTCTGTTTTAAAGATGCACAAGGATCCTTCTATGAAAAATCCTCTGAAGGTGCCTTTGACAGCTTTGTTAGACTTTAACCATGCAAGCACATACGTCTACAGCAGTGAGATTTCTAATGTTAACACCCAGTATGATCTGAAAGATAACGGGACAATGGTGAAATACATGAAAGAGGTTTGTTGTATTTTAAGAAAATTTTACTTAAATGAATTCAGTATTAGAATTATTTAAATAATTTACTCATCTGACAAAAATATATTTTCTTTACTGTAATTTTAGGTTATAGTTGAGTTAAATTTTTACCATTTTACACATTCTTTCGGTTAAACCTGTTTGATGTGTTTAATCTTAAGCTGGTTTCACAGTGCATGTAGTCTGCCATTTCTAGCATTAAGATGAGGTGGCGCACATTAGATGAAGGATTAATCACATGAACTGGCACTGTATATTGCATCGCCTCAAACCAGAGATATGTAAGCATCTGTTCTGAATCTCATTTGAGCAATTCTACCATTTAATGCACACACACCACATCGGAAGCATAAGAAAGCAGTCTTAGCAAAATAATGGCCATGAAAAATTAGTTCAGAGCAAAGTTTCGATAAAGAATGAGCATCGGTGGTCCAACGGTATCACGTCGGACTTTTAAGCTGATGACGGTAGTTCAAATCCAGTTGGAGGCACAATAACCAAATGCTCGACATCCAGTGGCCGATGATTAGTAGACCAAAAAAAAATAGTTTCGATAAAATATTTGCTATACGGATTTGACAACTCATGTGTATAAAAAATATCTATTGACACTTTTTGTGTATCTAGAATGAAATATGTTTTAATTATATTTTCAGTGCGAGAATCAGTCAGTTTCATGCGCTGAAGGAAAACAATTAAATGGAGATGAATGCCACAGCTTGTTTGCTTCATCTAATATGTATGGATACCGAGTGTGTTTCCAAATCAACATCACGCTAACAGAACAGGTAGAATCAACTTTACATCTGGAATATTTACTTCATTACAACCTTCCCCAAGTGAACCACACTGGTATAGCTATGACCAACCTAACAGGGTATGTTGTGGAACTACAAAACTGTCCTCACAAACAGATGTTCGTCACAATACGTTATGTGATGTTCATTTATTCCGTACTCACAGTGAATCGGGATCAATTTGAGAAGCAGCTGATGGAGGACCACACGATGATACTGACAGACTCTACAGATCTGTTCCAGTACCACGCAGGATGCAGTCGTCAGCCAGTTCTTGCGTTAAGAAGAGGAGATGCACACCACTGTACCTCACGAATTATCCAGTTTGATTGGGTTGAGCAGCTTCCTATTACTACTCATAACAAGGAGGTAGCTAATGGCGCAAACTATATTCAGCTAAGTAAACAGCTGAATTGCCCAAGAGTCGTATTTGATTCATCAGACTACAGCATCAGTTTACACAACACATCGTATTTCGGTGAAAATAAAACCCTTCAATTTCCCACTTTATTGTTGTCTGGTACACATAAAGCTCTAAAACATAACGAATTCCAAATACTAAACGATGGTTCTGTTGTTATCTGTGTCGGCGACTACCTCAACGTCACCTCCCAGACGACATATTCGTGTAATGGCGAACACCACATGGCAGGGACAATGTATCTTGGGATATTTTCGTTTGTGTGTACGTCAGTATCATTATTATTTCTAGCTATAACGTTTGGTACTTATTGCATGTTTGCTAGTATGCGGACGATGGGCGGAGTTTGTAACATGGGACTTATAGCTACAATATTTGCCGCACAAGCTGTATATGAGTTCGGAATTGAACAAAATGAAAATGTTATTGGTTGTCAGGTTATTGGGATAGTTATTCATTTCCTTTGGCTTGCCGCTGTATTCTGGATGAATGCCTGCACATTTTTGCTCTTTCTCAAATTATCCTTTCCTCTTGAATGTAGAAATATTGGTTACAATCTTAGGAAAACATTTTGTCTTTCTGCCCTGTATTCTAACGGCAGTTCGGCTTTAATGGTATGCATTAATGTCATTATAAACATTATTTCACGCGGTGACATTGGCTACGGTGGTAGAATTTGTTACCTGAATACAAACCTTTCTCTAATCTATTTCTTTAAGATCCCAATGGGAGTAATTGTGATTGTAAACATCGGTTTATTTGTGTTCACGGTTTGTCGACTTGGTCGTCATGAATCAATAAGCAGTACGAGAGAGAGTAAGATAAATCTATTGGCGTGTGTTAAATTGTCTGTCATCACTGGACTGGTGTGGCTCTTCTCTTATCTGTACGAAGTATTCCAGATCACAGCTTTTGCTTACCTGTTCACCCTCTTTGTAGGTTTACAAGGCGTCTTTTTCTTCCTTGCTATAGTAATTAATAAAAACGTGTTATCCCTTTGGAGCAGTCGTTGTCGAAGGAAGAAAAGTAAAATTCTTACCAGAACTAGTGATACAAACAGTACAACGTTATCCGAGTCTTCTACTAGACAGAGTAACATTCCCCATAGTGATAGTTGTGAACAAAATGGAAGACGCTCGTACTCTAGATTGTGATTGCAATTAAGATAGGCTTGATCGCTCCACTATGTCATGACAATTATTGGCTATTGTTGTGCTGTGCCATGATTTGTTGGAAAGCGCCATGCGGCACAGCACCTCCGACTTCAGCACTCGATGTTTCTGTCTAGGTTACCTCACCCATAGCTCCTGGCCAAATGACCTGCCCTGAAAGCACAGGGGAAGTTGTTTTTGGAGAGTTCCCCCGTAGCCAGGGCTTATGCCGGCCCTTATCTACCTGCTGCACCCGTAATAGGACATATGAGACATTTCTTGGGGACAACGCTGCTACTTGCTACCTCTCCCCGTCCTGATAGGAGCATCGCCAGTTGGAACGCGACTGCGCATTCGTCTTGAAATCTGGTTTATTTCGCAGCTAGCCTCAATGACTGTAGGGCGGTCCATCATCCGCCACCTGTGGACGCGCCTGGTTGGGGATGGTTGCCCACTTCCAGGGTTCCACTATTATTGTTCAAAGTCCGTAACCACAAATAACAACATTGATGTATATTAATGTTGTATAGAATGTTTCTTATGACGAAATAACACAATTTAGTATAACCAGCGACCAGTTTTAATTGGTAAATAGTGGTTAGAAATTCTGAATTTCATCACTATGGTCTATAACTTTTCAGAGATAATATAAAAACAATTTTCAAAATTTAGTTTTTTCTTGAAAAATTGATAGTTTTTTCCTTTCATGACTTTATGATGTTTTTGTCTATGATTGTAAGTTCTGGTCGGGTCTCTTTTATTTTTTTTTCAGTTTTTAATTGACTGATAAAAATGTATGTGAGATCTATTGCACTTTTACTTCCTAAGTGGTCAGAATTTTTGTTTTAGCAGATGTAATTCATTGTTTTGTATAATAATAAAGTTAATTTAGATTTTCCTGAAACAATTCGTATCCGTAAACAAGTCATTCTTCTGTAGACAGACAACTCGACTGGCTTCCTACCAAGCTCACCGGGTAGCTTTTTTACCGGCAGTATATGTCTTTAAAAATTATTTTACAGAGTTATAAATACCGTTATTTTCTAATCCCCATATTTCGCAACATATGATCAAATTGGCAGAACCATCGGGTCAAACATTTTAAACTTACCATCTGTTGATAATTGATGATCTTTTGCTTCAGCTAATACAAAATACCTAACTTTTATCGCCTGTTGTTTAAGTCTAATCTTTGTAATTTAAAAAAATATATTTGTTTTAGTAAAAATGTCTTCTTGGTATTTGTATTGTTTTCTATTTTCAAGAACAGTGTTTCCACTTACAAATGTTTTTATGATCTTTAGAAATTCCTTTAAAACTTAGTACTTTTGTTTTTGTGATATCTATTTTAAGTTTCCATTTATTACAACACTGATAAAATATATTTAACGTGTATTGTAAATCAGTAGCACTAGTTGCTAATCAGGTGGTAACTAGATTATTAAATACAGAGAAAAGAAAATCGGTGATAAAGTTTCACCATGACCAACACCGTTATTGCATGAGGATAGAGATAATTTCTTGGTATTTATTCCTTGATATGTTTGATATATGATTCTAAAGAATTTTTATGTTATATTATGTTCTAATAACGTTTGCTATAAATAACATTTGCAGCATAGCTTTACACGGGAAATGTTTGGCGCCTGTGACGTCATCATTGGGACGACAAAGAATAAGCGTATGGACATAACAAATTTCAAATGCAGTGACATTTTTTTTGTTTTGCATAATTATATAATTTTATTCAACCAAATTGTTGCATGAATTAATTTATAATACTGTATTCAATGCACCTTTCCCTTGATCTTTAAAATAATCTCTTATGTAGCGTTTTGTTAGTAATATTATTGTTTTAACGATTTGAGAATTTTATAATTGGTGTGATCTATATAGTGTATATGTTTAGTGCTAAACCTCGAATGTGTTGTATTTTGGATGATGTATTTTGTTGTTGGTCATGAGTGTTTGCTTAATACACCTTTCTCTGTATTTATATTTAGACACTCTTGTAAATCATCTTGTTGCTTAGGGACGGTCCATAAATATCGATGTGCTTCACAATCCGAACAATGTTCGGAAGGGGTGGGGTTGGTATGGGTGGGTAAAAGCCATATTCGTGTTACTTTTCAGGTAAAACATCGGTCCATCGAAGGTCAATGTTTCTTTATGTTAGGATAAGGGGAGGGGGGAGTGGGTCAAACCCAATCCTAACTTTTTTAGGATTATGAAAACCATTGACATTTATGGACCGTCCCTTATGTATGTGTACTTAATACTGTATTGTCCTCATACGCCGTTGCTGAATGGCCTGAGAGAAATAAAGTGTTCTGGTTTTTTTTGTGGATACTTTGTTAGTTTAATTTAAACTGTTCACAGTGGCGGATCCAGAAAATCCATTTGGTGTGGGACCCAATAATATGATTCGGATTCTTTAACGTTTATAATAATTTGTTAAAATGTTTTTTAAATCGCAAAATTTGGGGGGGGGGGGGAACCTGGGCCCTTGTAGCTCCGCCCTGGGTCCGCCACTGGTTTATCATGTAAAATGTTCACTGTGACAGTATATTCTGGTACATAGTATGTGACATAAACTGTGTGGTAATAAATAAATAGTTCAATGTATTGTCTTGTCTGTTTACGTGTGAACCGGTTGGTCGTCGGATCGATCCTTCTCAGTGGACCCAACAGCAGATTGGGTTATTTTCCGTTCCAACCAGAGATCTACAACTGGTTCATATAAAAGACGCCTTGCTGCTTATCGAAAAATAATATATGTCAGACTGACCATATCATGATTGACGTGCAATAGCTGATCATAGATAACAAATCAATGTGCTCTAGAGGCGTCGTTAAATAAAACATCCTTTACTTTGTCTGTTTACGTAACTTATTCGTATACTATTGGTAATTATTATAACACTCTAATACTAATATCTACAAAGATAGCTATGATGTAGATAAGCAGCAAGGAATCTTTTATATACACTATCCCACAGACAGGATAGAACAAGCCACGGCCTTTGATAAGCCAGATGTAGACCACTGGTCGTGCAAGTGATATACACCTACCCATAAAGCCGTGCGGAGCCGACACTGAAATTAAAAATGTCTTGCGTCGACTGAGATTTGATCCCAGTACCTGCCAGCCCCGAGTCCGATAGATTCATACTTTACTACCGGAGCTGGTACTCTTTTGCTATTGGTAAACTTGGTGTATCTGGACAAAGTTGATAATTGACTCCAGCTTATTTAAAATCTACTGATGACTTTGGAGTGAAGAGAACAACAAAACACTGTCTTTGCTGGAGGTCTAATTTTCAGGGTGGGGGAATATTAGGGGGAGTGGCGAAGGTCCAGGTGGTTATTGTCCTGTCAATGGACACCTGTCTAAAACGCAACACGTGATATCTGAACCAAACGAAAATAAAAAATACGTGAAAACGTATTCAGTGAAAATGCTCATATCTGCTTTGCAATGTTATTAAAAAAAAATAAAACAATGAAAGGGTAAAGTAAAAATGTCACTGTTCATAATTTATTAATTTGTTTTGTATAAGTATACATACACAATAGAGCCATTATAAAAATGTCACTGTTCATAATTTATTAATTTGTTTTGTATAAGTATACATACACAATAGAGCCATTATAAAAATGT
>JAULBS010037490.1:0-24018 GCA_032355785.1 Symmetromphalus regularis
TCTCTCTCTCTCTCTCTCTCTCTCTCTCTCTCTCTCTCTCTCTCTCTCTCTCTCTCTCTCTCTCTCTCTCTCCATCTGTCCATCTGTCTGTCTATCTCTGTGTCTCTGTCTCTGTCTCTCTCTCTCTGTCTCATTCTCTCTCTGTCTCGCTCTCTCTCTCTCTCTTTATATATATATACTAACAATTTAATGAATCTGAGTTAATTTTTTAATCATTTTATTTTTTCTATTTTATTTAAAAAAAATAAAACATTTGTTTTGCCAGGAACCAAAATACTGGAAAACTGAAAGCATTTATTTCCCAGTACATAAAGATGATATAAAATACATATTTTTATTGCAAAACATTACTGACTTTTCAGTGTTATGCTGATTTAATAGTCTTGACTGTAAATGAATTTCGGTTGGATCCTGTATGATAAAATCTTGGTCTACTATAAGGAAAATGGTTGGGGGAAAAAAACACATTCTGAAAGAATCAATATTTTTTTTTCACATCATTGGGTTTTCCTCTTTTTCCAATACTAGCTACACAAGGTTGCAAAAATGTATGACAGTCCAATTTTGAACTTTTTTTCCCTGTCAACAAGAGACCCTTTGACCAAAATAAGACAGTTTGCCAAGATTCCAGACCAAGCTTTGAAATTCAATGTCAGAAGGGCAATAACAGTATAGCCTTTGGCTCAGAATAAAATCAAAGGCAACTCCAAAGCCATATTGAACTATTTCATGTGGATGCCATCTTCTAGCCGCCAGACTATTTTGTGAAGGAAACACACATCAATGCAAATGGTGGGCATACGAATTGCGGACTTTGTGAATGACTTTTCACTCATCATGACTTTCATTCCCTTTAAAATGAATTGACTTAAGATGTGGTTGGTTGGTTGGGTATACTTATTTTCATGCTTATATCCAATTAAGTTTCAAGTTACTGTTAGTAGAAGAGATGAAACCTGCTGCCACCAAACTATTGTGGCTACTCTTATTGATAAGCAGCAAGGGATCTTTTATATGCACTATCCCAAAGACAAGATAGCACATATTATGGCCTTTGATAAACCAGTTCTGGATCATTCACATACAGAGTGAGGAGCACTCACTCTGGGTTAGGGCCCCTCCTTTTCAAAATTCCTCTGAACTTACTGGTATAATTATTATTCTTGTGGCCTTTACAAGGATATTGGCCACACTGGTGAGTGCTGGATTAAGTTACCCATGTGCATTACTTGTGTATTACCATTATACAATTTCTTCACTTCTGGGTATTCTATTTTGTAATTACTGATCATTACATATACATGTACAATATACTGCTAACTATGTCATTTCTACTAAACAGGCTTGCATAAAACAATTTGCTATGCTATACTGTGGCCTTGCCATCTCAGAGATTTTGGGCATAAATCCATGCTGAAGAATTAATCAAATTATGCTTGATGCAACTACGTACCACCAACACATCACAGTTAGAAACTGGTTATTATGAACATTTAGAATTTGCTAAAGATGTACTGTCAGTTAAGGTTTTAGGTCTACAACTATCATGCAGAAGTAATTAGATGTCTTCCTCAATAAACAATTAATGAACAATACAGACTATTCATCAATTAAGTAGCATGATATTAAATGGTATCATGTATCACTCTTGTCACTATTACGTAAGCTAATCCTCTGTAAATATTATCTTTATTATACATAATAAAAATACTGTGGCTGCTTAATACATGTATTTTATAAATTCAGGAATTATTAATTAGGTAACAATTCATTATGTCTCAATGAGTGGATTAACATTAAAAATAATTCAGGAGGAAAAATAGTGGCTGCTTACACATATGCATATGGTCAGATTAACAAAAAGCCTGCCTGCCAGCCTGCTTGCCCACCTGCCTGCCCGCCCGTTCACCCATCCACCTGCCTGCTTACACTCCCAACTGACAAAAGCCTCCCTACCTACCCACCTGCCTGCCTGTCATTACAACTCAAACAGCACTTTTAAGATAAATTTTACATTTTGGATGACAATTTTTAAGTGCTGCCTGAACATTAAAGAAGAAATTTTACAGCATAACATGTCTAAATCACTGCTATTGCCAGTATAAGCGCAACAAAAATCTATGAAATTAAGTCCAACTGAGATGGGCTGATTGTGGCAGTGAGCTCTTGAACACATGATGTTTTGCTTGGAACTCCTGGGACAGCCATGCTGATGAAATGAAGTGTGGTAAATGTTTATTAAAGTGCTGACATCAGAAAACTGTTCAAGCACATTCAGTATGGGTAATCAAGGCAAGAAGGGTGAACGTCGGACAATTTAGAATTACATTTAAGGGAAAAAAACATGGATAAAATGTAACAGGCAAAAGTGGGGGGAAAATGACTGATCTGCCAAACATTTATAAAATTGGGAGCATTTTGAAGAAGGGTCTAAAAATTTAAAGTCTAATTTATTTTGTTGGTGTATGGAACATTTTAAAATGCTGAATCATGCTAATAAAATGTAAATTTGCATGTAATTAATTGTAAGACTTAATATAAATAGTGTCTTGGTTTCTCTCCCAGTAAAAAAAAATATAGCAAATTGATTATTTTTTTTGTTATTTAAAAAAAGAGAGATCATTCTGTAACTTAAAAACACTTTTTAGAAGTTTTCAACTGAAACAACACACTACAGTACAGGCAACCCTGAATGACATCCACATGTCTATTAGCTGTTAAAACCCTGGACATCAAGGAAGTCATGTTGGAAGGGAAATCCCTTTCAAACATTTGGATGAGCTTACCAGCAGACAAGATGGCGGGACAATTACTTCTTCTTGAAAGAATTTTCACTCAAATTCTGGCATCTGATGACCTAGTGTTACAAAGCTCATTGCTATGCAAAAACATGGTAATTAAACATAGTTCAGGGTCCATGCATATACTTGAAGGATTTCAGGGGAAGAGCAAACAGTATACAAGACGAGTGGCAAGATTGTATGTATGAGACAAGTGAAGCAAGAGTTTCAACACCAATGGATTATTCATGTTTCTTTTCTGATCATGGCTAGAACATACACAACAAGACTTATAATCGCTTCTTTTTATTTCAACTTGACTATAAATTTGATAGTGTCTGACAAATATTTCTTCTCTTGGATAAAACTTTATGGTGAAGTCTTAATGTGTATCCACTCCATGACAAATGTGCTTGAATATTTTTGTTTTTGATGGAAGCACCTCAAAATTACTCACACCATACCCACACATGTGTAACAATGTCAAAAAAAACTCAAAGACCTTTATTGGAATTAAGTGTATTACAAAACATAGATTTCAACAAATAAGAGTTAAAATTGGCTAGTTTTGGAAGTGTACTATTGAAATTCTTTAAAATCATCTGAAACATGATGGGCTTATTTGTGACATCACACATGCTAAGGATATTTACATTGCTAGTAACTGAGAGAGAAATGGCTTCAACAATTCATTTTCTTTGTACACAGCTCACTGTCAATATGGTTTTTGAAATTGAAATTGAGTATGAGAAGGTACCAATGTGTGACCGACAACCTTTTTTCCTTCAATGATTTTAAAATATCCGGATTGTTCAGAATAGCTCTGGCAAGAGAAACAACTGTTGTGATAATGATGTCACACAAATAGCTTCTTTTATGGTACATGTACATCCTCAGATAAAATGTATTTACCAACACCCACAATAAAAGGTTGTAATTTAAAAAAGGCCTCTGGCCAAAACATTAATAAATAGAACATAATCAATAATGGAGATTTCACCATTGTCAAAGGAACCTTGGTCAATGTGTAATTTAAAAAATACAAACTAATTCTATTAACATGACTCAAGTGAAACTGCTGCTGTTTTGAGTATCAACAATTTCATGTCACATGCAGCTTCAGAAAACAAATCATTTACATATCTCAAAACTGTAATGTAATATAAAAGAAAAATCAATGCACTTATTTGTAACATAAATGTCAACATATGCATGAAACCAGATAATTGTCAGTTGGTGGGTTTACGAGATTAGATCAAAGAAACCAGAATATTATATAATCAAAGATGTATTCATCAGACTTATTGTGCTCATAGAGGTTATTACATTTCAGACAAAACTTTACTGTTATATTAAAACAATATTGATTGATTCATTGCCATTAAAAATAAAAGTCTTACAACATAATGTTATGTAATTTGAACTTTAAATGTCAGCCCTTTATATAGAGGTTGAAGCATTAACAAGTTATTAATTAACATTTGTAAGATATGAGACCTGTAAAATTAATCCATGTTATAAACAGGCACAGATTAAAACAAAGGTCTTCACAACAGTCCATTCAGACTATAATCCATAATAATAATAATAATAATAAAATTCTTTATTTTCAGAGGGTATTACATTCAGTATTGCAACTGATCTCCCATGAGGCCTTCTGTAGTCTAAACATTTACAAATGTACATACAAATATTATACATGTAACATCATTGTTATCCTATCTTCAAAATAATTATTCCATTTAAGCTACCTGTTTACTGTTATTATAACATATATAAGAACTTCATTATTTGCAACTTAGATTTTAGTATTTTAGTGATATGATTTGTTTAAAAATATATATATTACCTGCTAAGATTGCATGTTGAAATACGAGTAGACAGCTAATTAAATGAATTGAAAAAACATTGATTAATTGGATAACTCAAAAAACAAGTTTATCAAGAGTGCTCTTGTACTAATGGAGTAATTAACATAGCCTTTCTTCATTTGGATCATTCATAGATATCTAGCAATGAAACATACTGAGATGATGATTTGCATCATCTGATTTCAATTTGGAGTTCCTCTGTGCAATTAGTTAAACCTCTGTAGTAAATCTTTCATGAAGATCGACTCACAATGTGCCAAGATAACAACTTGTATAACAGACACAGATGTAATACACAGACAAAAGCCATCTTTTTTTCTCTTATTTAATGACAAGCCACAAGATATAGTTTAATCAGTGATTATCAGGTGCAAAACAGGCTAGCTATTAAATATGGTTTATAGAAAGACATCTTTGCAGATGGTCTACAAAAAGACATAATCTTTAAATCAGCCGCTATTATTAAAATTGTATTTACAACACATATACATTTACATGTATGGTCAACCAAAAGTAATAGTTATCTATCAACATGCTAGAATAGTATTTATTTACAGCTATTAGATGCCAAACAGGGTTTTCATGACTTATTGTACTGTTGGGGATATTTGAGTTCAACAATGGGTAAGTATTAAAATAAACATGATACAAATCTCAAAATACACCTTGAGTGTACACCATAGCCAGTAAAGTCCATATATTCCTGCCACTGAACAAATGTGGGACATTATCAGACATTTAGGCACCATACAACAGGAATGGGATAGGATATACCCATATTCTTATCAGATGTTGATCTGGAATATATATGAATTATCCATGCATGTTTGGAGAACCACAGTGATTTTACTGATTATTAATGAATGCATTAAACTTGAATTTCACAAACTCTACCCTTGCTGCCTATCTGAGTCTCTCAAGGTTTGGTTTTATCTCTATATCATTTCATGGCAATACTGTGTCACATCAGTAACTGGAAAAAAAACATGGGAAAAAAACTCAGGAAAAACCCCATCAGTAAATAAAAACCATCATATATGAATGTATGTGTGTGAATGTGTGTGTGTGCATGTGTGCACGTGTGTGCATTTTGCATGCATTTTGCATGCATATGTTTTAAGAATCCTGGGTGCTGCAAGTAATTATTTAATTTACTTTGTTTGTTTAATTAACACAACACACTCTATATGATCAAGAAAGGCCAAAGTGATAAAAGGAGGTGGCCATTGGCTTAAATGTGGCTTCTGAAAATTTCTTTAATCACTACTGCCACTCACTACTGTTATAAATATTACACCATTCTTATCATGTTTGAATATCCCCTACTTATTTTGATCAGTATATATCACTAGATAGTAATGTTTGTTTTTATTTTTTTATTTTTAGTAAACAAAAAAACATTTAACTGCAATTAATCTTGCAGAATAGTATTATATCATGTTAACTCCAGAATGACCTTTTCAACTATTATTCAATTATATATTTTATGGTTAATCAAATATCATTATTTTTTAATCATATTTATTTGCCACTTTATATGTAAGCTTTGATTATATTACTTCAATAGCATTTAAGTAACCAAACATGTACTTTTTATAAAATAATATTTGTAATATGCTATTATGTAATCCAATCAGTCGTATCATGGTATTCAAGTGTTAAAAAGATTTGAAAAAATGAAAGAAGCTTAATAAAATAAGGCCTGTTCTTTAAAGTGAACACTGGGGGTAGTTTACAAGATACCATCTTCTGTATGCACTGAAGCTAAATTATCATTTTGATCATATCTTACATCAATGTCACCTTACAAAAGATCTGTCAAAATATGTCATTCTTTGTAAGTGAATAGAATTATTATTACAGGGCACTGGTAGATCAATATACATGTCTTCATGTGTTCTTTGTTTCATGCATAATTCAATAGATTACAATTACAGATAAGATTGTGTTATCAAAACACATGATATGCAATTATATTCCATGCTAATGGAACTTAATTTGTGCAAATGCCAATCAACATTTGAACTACATAATAAGCTTAATGGTTCTCAACTGTCAACAGTCTGAAGCCAACAGAACATTAGTACATATAATACATGATGTTAAGGAATGTGGAGAAAAACTACAAAGATACCAACATATTGTACAAATCACTAGCAATTTAGTTAAGGAGGCAAGAGAAAATTAACCTGTTTATAATACATACATGTACAATGGTGTTGAGGAATAAGATTTTAAAAAATACAAAGATTACTTTAACATGATATACAAGTCATTAGTAGTTTGGTAAACACATAAAAGATTTTAAAAACAACAAAAGTTATTATAATGTAATGTACAAATCATTTGCATCTTGGTAAAGAATTCAACAGATTTTTTTTTATATATAATACATAGTTGAGGAATAAGATATTTAAAAAAAACTAAAAAAAATTACTATTACATGTATGATAACATGATGTACAAATCACAAGCAGTTTTGTGAAGAATTCAACTGGAAATATTTGACCTGGAATGATTTTTAGGCAAGCATTAGTCTAATTTTCTGTTTACATGTATTTCCAAAGAGAACTGCATTCTGTTAATTTGTAATACACAATGTTGAGCTGTAAGCTGAAGAAAAAAGTGCTACTGTGATACAGTGGTTGCAAATTACAAGTAATCTTGATGAAAAAAAAACAAATTAATGCTTATATCAAAATTTACAGTAGAAAAAGTCATAGAGTCAAACAACATGGGTGGATGAGAAATGAAAACATGATTGAGAGATAAATGAATACATATGGATAGAGAGAGGAATGTAAGAATGGAGAATTGACAGATGAAAGGATTGAGAGTTCAAATGAAGGTTGACGAGATGGAGGGATTAATGAAGGTATGAGCATGAAACCAACATAAAATTAATATACTTTTTGGTAATACACCGTACATCAAAAAATAAAACCTACAAACATTAGTACATGATACAGTGGTACTTGTAGTAATAAATCATTCATGCTGAAGATAATAAGCAACAGTATCTTAATACTGAAGAATCAGAAAACACGTTACCAGGAAAATTACAAACTAAGATAACTATTATCTGATGGTGTATGTTGGCATGAAGATGGAACAGAAGGGATGGGACAAATCAACAAATATGCTCCTTTGATGAAGAAGCCAAAAGAAAATGAATACTCTGTTGCTTGGTTATATTTAGTAACAATCTCTTAAAGACTTAATATTCCATCATTAGAATAATAAGTTAAGACAAAAACTATAAAGATTATAAGATAGTAAGGTGTGGCACAAAGGTGTGTGGGAGGGAGTAACTGCAACTTAGTATGCAGAAGGGGTGTCATCTTATCCTATTCACTGATTATTACTATATATATCAAGCATGTAGGAGTATCAATTGAGAAATCTCAAATGACAAAAGGGTAATCATGTTTAAAACTGTATCTCTGCACAAAACAGATAAAAGGAAATATAGGTATTATTTCAAAGAGTGAATCCAGAGGAAGGGTCTAAGGACACAGACCACTTCTGCATAGCAATTTAAAAAAAATCCCTTTTAATGTTATACCTTAAATGTTAAATGTTAGTTTAAAATTCCCCCCTTTTGACTCCCCTTTCAAGATCCCTGGATTCACCTTTAATTTGTTCAGTGTTTTTTGTTTATTTCCTGCTCAGTATTTTTTGTTTCATTTCCTGCTTATTACACATTACAAATAGTTGTCATGGAAACCTAGTAAATTATATTCATATCACAGTGCAAGTGTCATCTAGAGTTACTTATTAAAACTAAATTTCTTTCCATATCCAACAATTCTCCAATTACCCAACATCTAAGGCTGTTCATAAATAGAATTTTTTATAAACTCACAGCCTAATTTGAAAAAAACATGTTCATCTTTTTTATTTAATAGCAATGGATGATCTTCAGAAATACAATTCAGATACAGATTAAATGCATTGATGGAGCATCTTGTGCTGTCTATCCAGTACAGAGGTTAGTGGGAGAGATGAAACCCGCTGCCGCCACACTAATGTGGCTACTCTAATCGATAAGCAGCAAGAGGTCTTTTATATGCACTATCCTACAGACAGGAAAGCATCTACTAGTGCCATGGCCTTTGTTAAACCAGTTGTGAACCACTGGTCTGTGTAAGTGGTAAACACCTACCCAATGAGCTTTGCGGAGCACTCACTCTGGGTTGGAGCTGATTCCAAGATTAAAAATCATATGCCTCGACTGAGATTTGATTCCAGTACCTACCAGCCACAAGTCTGATAGTTTAACCACTGCATCACTGGTGTGATGGATTCAGTGGATCCATGGATGGATAAAGGTTTGAATGCAAGAAATAAGGGATAATGGAATTTAGAGTTTAAGTAAATTACAGTTGATGGGAAGGAGTTGGAGGGATTCATGAAGCTATAGAAATGTTTAATGAAGTGAGCAGGAGAAAGGTAAATTCTTGCAGAACTGACATTCTCAGTAATTAAAGAAAGGAATGATTGTTTAATGACACCACAGCACAATTTATTTATTATTTATTTAGGTGTTTGTGACTCATGATCTTCAGAGGAAACCTGCTACTACCACATAGGCTACTCATTCGGATTAGGCAACAAGAGATCCTTTATATTCTCTTTCCCAAAGAAAGAATAGCACATATTATAACTGTGTTACACCAGTCATGGACTATTGGCTAGAATAAGAAATAGCTCAAAAGGATTTACTAAAGGGTCATCCATTTATTTCATCATTTTCTCGAGCGTAAAAAACATACTCTCTTTCGGGACCCCCTCCCTCCCGCTCAAAAGCATACAAACTGAAAAGGAATAATTTGATGATTTTGAAATAGTATTATCATCATTTTATATTATTTGGAAAAGCTTACATATCCCTTTAACCCCCTCCCTCCTAAAGTACATTTTGTATGCTTGTGAAAATAATGAAAAAATGGATTACCCATAAAGGTAATCGATCTGATGTCCCATCACATCTCAGGTGGACACTCTACCCATTGAGCTACATCCTACTTTTTTTTGTAATTAACCAAGAAAAACCTATGTTGATTTTAAGAACAAAAACATAATCCATTCAGTAGTTTTATCATGACACCTAAGATTAAATGGGCTCTGTCTTTTATGAGAAACTTGCATGTCAAATTTGAATAAAATATGATCATACAATTATCCAGTAATCTCTGGTAAACTACCCAGGAAATCTACCCTGCCAGGTCTGATGGTTAAACAATAGAATCACGCAATACACTAATATAGTAAAATTAAAATGTTATGGCTTGGGGAAGGAAAGGTGATATAGAGATTATATTTAACATTGACATGGATGTACCATGTCAGATGGGCCTGATAGCTTTGCATTAAGTCATCAGTTATTTAATTCATGTTATGTTCCAAAGATAAAAAGAAAACAAAATTTCAGGAAAACAGGATTACAAATCTATATAATAAAACTTTTATTGGTATTATTCATCAAGAATAATCCAATTTATTCTTTCATGATTATTGTAATAGTAATATTATCAGAAGAAGATGAATAAATATGAGAAAATTACACTTTTTCTTTCTTTAAAAAATGTCATTTTTCAATGTTAAAAGATTGGAAAGGTTATATGTGATTATATAACTAACAACTCTTACAATTTGAAAGCAAATATCTACAAAGAATTTCTCTTTAATGTCAGTTTATCAAACAAAACCATTATACAAATGAACTTTCCTAATAACTTAAGATCATATTGGGCTCTAGATAAGATTATATTGGGTACTCTAACCAAATTGCCATTTTTGTAACATGAAATTTCAAAAATTTCAGTTTTGTACTAGTCTACAAAAACCTCTATGAGAAACCCTGAACACAAATGATATAAATGAAAGAAAAAATGATAACAAATTTTATTGAAGTTGGGATCTCATAGGTTATATAGCAATCATTCAATATCAAGAGTGAAAGACAAAGACTGAGTGGTGTCATAGCACGACGGTAACTCTTTAAAGTTCAGAAGTAGCATAATGGTAACTCGCCAGATCCTTTGATGATTTATATTGTGGAGGTCATCTCATGAGATGTGTTCACAATATTTAATGTTCCACAATAGCTGACTTTAGCTGACTTAATGTTCACCAATAGTTGACATAATGTTAGGTGAGTAATATTAATATAAGGAGATGATTATTGAATTATTAATGTAATGAGTAATATTAATTCACAAATTTTCTAAAATAGTGGACTTAATGTTCACCAATAGATGACATAGTGTTAGGTGAATATTTTTATAGAATGTACATATTCATATATATTGTCACCACAATGGACATTTTGCATGTAATTGCTAAAAGTGTTATATATGTATAAGATTAATGCAACAGACTATGTTTTGTTTTTTAAAGAAGTTGTTTTTTGTTTCGTCTATGTACCACTGTTGGTTGTTTTATGTAAATAAATGAGTTGACTTGGTATTATGTTTTACTAACTTTTGAGATGGCCCCACCAGATTAAACCCATTGTTAGCAATGATTGCCAATCTGGAAAATTCGCATGGAGGTAACTTTAATATCTGGCTAAAACTCAGAGATACCGTCATGCTACCTATCTGACTGAGTGAGGGAGACTATTGGGTGAATTTTTAGAACTGATGGCAATGAAATAGGTACAGTCTAAAAACATGTAGTTAAAATGAGTGCATGACTTACATATTTCATTAAAACTTTGAACCTGTTAAAAAAAATAGCTTAGCAATCATTCAACTGAACAATTGCTGTATTAATAAAGTCTGGGTGAAAGTTATAAATATCATGCCATGCTAATAAATAACATAACACTTCTGGGTCCAATTAAAAAAAATGGAGATAATGTTGATATGAGCTAAAGACAAATAATTAAAAAACACATTTTATATGTTTCATTAATGTTTGAACCCAATAAAAATAAGACAGCAATATAATTTAATAGATCTTGGGGTGAACAAATTGAGTGATGGTAACAAATAATTTAGGACTGTTGGGCAGATCCAGAAAATTATATTGTTAAGGTGGATTCATGTATGGACTCAAGATAAGTAATTAAAAAATACATTATATATGTTGTATTAAATTAACAAATAATTTAGGACTGTTGGGCAGATCCAGAAAATTATATTGCTAAGGTAGATTCATGTATGGACTGAAGACAAGTAATTAAAAAATACATTATATATGTTGCATTAAATTTTTCAACCTGCTAGAAATAATACAGCTGCAATAATTTAATGTTTTGGGGATGAAAGGACCTTTCAGATAAGTATGGTCTTTGGGTGCATCCAGAATGTAGTGGTGATCAGGTAGACACTGGCTAAAGAAAAGATAGTTTTTAAAAATGTATGATATATGTTTTTATTACTGGCATGAACTTGATAAAAATAATGAAGCAATATTTATAACATGAGCTTTATATAACATGGGGAATGAGATTTGAGCTATGGAGGCAAATGTTGGTCTACTGAGTGCATCTAGGATGTGGTTTGTGTGTGGGTATAGGCTAAATATAGATGGTTTAAAACATAATATATTAGATGTCTAAATCTGATAAGAATGATACAGTAATAATTCAACAGCACATACTGATGAAATGAAAGGATTGTTTATTTAATAATACCCTAACACATTGTTTATTCAGATGCTATGATTTGTGGTTTTCAGAGGAAACACTCTACTGCCACATGAGCTATTCTTTCCAATTACCAACAAGGAATCTTTTATATGTGCTTTCTCACAGAGAGTCATATACCATAGACTTTGTTTAGCAATTGAAGATAACTGGCTGGAATAAGGAGGGGATTAATCTGAAGACGAATTCCACTTAAGGTAGATGCTCTACCCCTGAGCTACATGTCACATCTATGCCTTTATGAACAAGATTTGATTGTAGCTGATAAACCAGAAAATGATGGTGATATATTAGATAAACACTGTATACTTTGTCTATAGATATTGTCAACTGCTTAACTGAAGTGGTTTTTTTTAATGACTCCATTAGATCACATTTATTTATTATCCATTGGCTAGGTATTCTTCAGGAGTAGTTGTTTAATAACCACCTCAACAAACCCCAGCAAAAAATAAAGATTGGGTATTGGGAGGGATATCTTTCACAGGAAATCTGGTACATTTTTCCATTAACAGCAAGGGATATGCACTTTTCCACAGACAGGACTATACCATAGCTTTTGATATATTAGTTATAGAGCATTGGTTTGGATGGGAAAAAAACAGAGAATGAATTCACTTAAGGGATTCGATCAAATGACAAAAGCACCTCAGATAAATGCTCTACTGAGGTTGATCCCAACCCCTTCTTAATTAAATAATGTAATTAACAGTCACTGATTAAAAGTCCTGAGTAGTCATTATACAAACATAATTGTACTGTCAAGAAAATATATTACCCATCATTTATAGCTCATATCATTTATATCATCAGTTATTTCACTCTTCTTTATTTTTTCCCCTATTTATTGCTTTTAATTATTTTTCATAGAATCTTATTAACTAACAGGAGGCATCACCCAAAATTTCCAGTGTTGTTTGTGTGGGACAAGTGGGAAATTCTTGTGGGGTTTGTTTTTGAAAAGTTTACCTCCAGCAGCCAAACATTTTCTTATTTTGAAAAAGTTGATCATAAAACATGATAATTTATTTTAATAATATTAATGCATGTTCATTCATCATTATTGAATCTTTGTCTAATATCCATTAGCTTTGTTGTGTTATGTTAAATAATATTTAACTGTGCATATCTATTTAAGCTTTAAAAATAAGTGGAACCTGGTCTTCAAATTGCTTTAATTTGTCTCAAACTTCAAGACTGTGTACAATGTGGGAAAACCATTATATACATGCATTTCAGAAAAGCACTTATATATGATTAACCTTGTTGTTCAATGATTTTTGTCTTAATTGATCAATACATGTATAAGATTTTAAGGGTCGTTGAAAAATAAGAAATCCATGACCATATTTCACTAAAAGCTTAATTAAATCCAGTAAGAAAGATAGAGCAATCATATATTCAATATAATGTATATATCACTGCAGGGTTCTTCATTGACATTTTAGTAGATGTTTGTTTTTTGTTTAATAGCACATTGATTTATTAATTATAAGCTACTAAATTTCAAACATTTGATAATTTTGACAGTGTTCAGAGAAAACCTGTGACATTTTCCATTAGCAGAAAATTATATTTTATATGCACTTTCTCACAGTAAAGTAAAGTTTGTTTTATTAAACGATGCCTCTAGAGCACATTGTTTTTTATCTTATCATCGGCTATTGGATGTCAATCATATGGTAATTCTGACATATTTATTTAAAGGAAACCTGCTGCCACCATATAGGCTACACTTTCAAGCAGCAAGGGATCTTTTATATGCATCGTCCCACAGATAGGGCAGCACATACCATGGCCTTTGATGAACCAGTTGTGGACCACTTTCTCACAGACACGATAGCACATATAAACCCAATTAGAAAATTAGTCTTCTGAGGGAGTCCAATCCTTTTACCAAAGCATCTCAAGAAAATGCCCTATCAACTGGGCTAGATTCTAACTCTGTTAGTAGATGTCTCAGATAATGTTATGAGTCCACATTCATAACCATTCTGAATTGTGAAAAAAGTTGAATGATGAAGACCCAGTTGAATGATTCTTACATACCTGAACCATAGAGGGGAACTAAAGTTATTTTTTTCTTGCTAAACCTTCTCCTGGATATTTCCTGTGAGTAGATGTTATTTCCTGTATCATAGTTTACTGAATCATCTTTGCAATATGTTCATGCATCACCCAAAATTTCACACAGTCATTCAGTTTGTGTTTCAGATAAACAACTTTCACACCATCTGAACCACCATTTAATTATGCAGTGGACCATTATGTTCTGAAATGAAAAATTCTAAACCTTAGCAGAGCTTTATTTGGAAAAAAAGTAAAACATATAAGAATAGCTGCAAATTAACCCAGATTGTGAAATATTGTCTGCTGAGAAAGGATATAAGTTCCTCCAATTTTATTCATGGGTTCAGTATTAGTGTAAAATTATCCCCCCCCCCCCTCAATATCACTTTTTGCAACACCATTATAATTGTGGTAATATGTATCATCAAGTCTAATAAACCAAATGACAATATGAATATAAATATAGACATAAAAACATGCAGTGAAGCTTTGTTCACTCAAATAAACAAGCAGCAATAGATAGCATTAAATGGCTCACCTTTTTAGGTTGCCAATTTTATTTAACTTATAGATTTTTGTATTTAGACATTTTAAATAATTATCTCTAATTATTGCTAAAATAATAAATCAGAATACTACTTAATATCGAATGTTTTGAGTGAAGGTGCAGCAAATCAAGGGAAGAGGGTGGTAAATTTTAAAACTTTTTTAATTTAATTAAAACAAAGTGCACATATTCTGCTTAGAAAACATTGATTTATTAATCATCATTTATTGCATATCAAAGATTTGGTAATTCTGACACATAGTGTGAAAATGTGAGCCAGTGTCAGTGTGTGATCTATAATATTTTATTCATGGAACATAATAGTACTAACATTATTATTGCTAACACACGTGTCTTAATGTGTGGACAAGTTACTTTGTGTAAAGTCTGAAATTTGTGCCTAAGGGATGCATCTTTGAACTTTTATTGGATATGAAACAAACAAAATTATGCCCTCAAAGAAAAGCCAAAATATACATATCAAATTAAAAGTAAGTAATTATTTAAGTTTCTGGAATCTTGGATTTTCAGGCATAAATTCTATGAATGCTAAGTTTCTTTCCACAGGGATTATGTCCAAATCTTCAATGGATAAGAACATATATAAAAAGATTATGTATGTAAACATCTGATAAGTCAAGTGATTTGTTTGATTTGTTAAGAGATGATCCTAATGTACATTAATCATTGCACATACAAAATTGATAACTACTTCAGCATTCCTTCGAATATGAAATGGAACTTATACTTAAAAGTATCTCAAGTTGATGAAACAAAGAAAGCATTCACTAAATTATTGATTTACTTATGAACTAGTTTTCTTCTCACGATATTAAGTGCATTTACTACTTGTTATTCGCACATTGTATACATTCATGTGACAATCAAAACACTACCACAATATTCAAAGTGGTTTTAATATTATTTCTATAATGTCGATATTCATGTTATAATACATCAAGATGACAATAATAACATAGCTGCACTAATGCTATTTACAGTTTTATGTTAGAATAAAAACCTTCTTACACTTATTCTAGCTGATACAAAAATATGTTTCCATGGTTGTGTCCAAACATTTGTGTACTGATCATAACATCATGGGCAAGATATTGGATATCACTTCTAGTATTCCTCATAATATACACGTACTGATATATGTGACAAAAAAACAAATGTTGTGCAATACCTGGGGCAGCCTATTTATTTATAAATGGTTTGTTTACAGTGAATATACACACATCATTGACACTGGCATATTTTTGTTAAGTAAACAAACACCCACACCTTCTGGAATAAATAACAACAAAAAAAAACTACACATGAGAATTATTTTCATGGAGAATGCAATGCACACAACAAGCCATCTTGCACTGTGGTATTAAATGATTTTCAATATTAGTACATATTTAAAAAAGAAAATTTGTCATAAACAGCGTTGTACTTGTGTTGTCTGCTTTGTATTTAATTTCATAAAGGTTGAGTGACCTCCTTTGTATAGTGTTCAAAAATAGAAAAGTCCACTGTCAGGGGGAATATTTACAGAGTATCCACCTAATCAAACTGATCCCTTTCAGTGAACCCATATGGGTTATTTCACATTCCAGCCAGTCATTCACAACTGGTATAACAAAGGCTATGATATATATTGTCCTGTCTGTGGGAAAGCATTTAATTATAAAAGATCCCTTGCTGCTAATCAGAAGAGTAGCCTATGTTGTGTTAATAGGTTTCCTTTGAAGACAACAAATCATAATCACTGTGATTTTGACACCTAACGGCCACTTAAAAAACAATGTACTGAGGTTATCATGAAACAATCCTTTCTTAAATTTGTCAAAGAGTTTGCTTGTTTGTTTTGTTTAACTACACCACTAGAGCACAATGATGTATCAATCATTGGCTATTGGTTGTCAGACATTACACAGTCATGTGCAAGCCAGCCTCTAATGGATTTGAACCACAGTCTTCAACTTAAGAGTCCAATGTCTTACCACTGAGGTTCAATTTGCATCAAATGCTTCTTCATAAACATCCCTTGATATATTTTATATCAACAAGTATAAAATGCACAGATTGCTGTTGATTTATAAAAATACATACTTTTGTTTGGGATTAACTGGAAGCTGTAATACATCCTATCCTTTCAGGTTATATTTAATTTATATCTGCAAGCAATAATGCCATCGAAGTGGAAACAAGTTGATATTTTTTTTTATAAAGGTGATAACAGCGTATAGCCTGTAGTGATGCAATATCTCATTACTTTATTGTGGTTTTTCCATACCCAGTAAAACCAGACATTTTTTATTATCTTTTTTCTATTGTTGTACATTAATAACCTAGCTAGGTACAAATTATTGCAAGATATATGAGAAATTTTTTACAACAGTGAATATCTTAAATAAGAATCTAAATTAAAACATATTGCTCCAAGCTCTTGTTTTCATGTTTATGAGATGTGATATTAAGATATTGAATTAAGGTACCGTTAACATGATCACTTGTACATTACAAAAGGTTCACAGCTAAATGTTTAGTATAAAAAAATTCATTTTGCATTAACCTATTTTAGCACGAACTTGCATTCCTTTCCTTTAAAATAGTTATATTAGTACTAACTGAATGTAGTAGTAGCTGAATCTGATGTTTGTCACATTAACCAGTATTCTGATATGGCTGAAATATAAAAGAGTCCTTGCTGCTTGTTGTTAAACAAATATTCTTTTCCTTTAAAATAGTTATATTAGTACTAGCTGAATGTAGTAGTAGCTGAATCTGAGATTTGTCACATTAACCAGTATTCTGATATGGCTGAAACATAAAGATTCCTTGCTGCTTCTTGTTAAATTTTATTGTCCTTTAAATTAGTTATATTATTATTAGTACTAAATGAATCCAGTACTTGCTGAATCTGGGATTTATCACCATTAACAAGCATTCTGATGAGGTTAAAATATTTCATTTTGTTTTTTAAATAATGACACACCATGGTTTCTGCCCACCTGCTCTGGTGCCATACTTTATCTGAATAGTTCATATTTGCATTCTGTGGTGATCTTAATGCAAAACAGAAATAGGAGAAAGTCAAAGTGAATTAAAAGACATAGATGCTTCATTTATTTCAAATTACATTATATAACCTCTCTGCCCATCACACAGACATTATTGCTTTCTCAATCTGATTTGTTTTGTTAATTAGCATCAAAAAAAAAAATCCTAAAGAAATTAATGGAACTAATGTTTTATCAGTCTCATGTGGTGTAATGGTTAGATCATAGAATTAACCAAGAATAAAAGTACTAGATCAACAACAAAAATTCCAACCAGAAGTTTGTTAAAAATCAAAAGAGAAAATGTTTTAGAAACCATTAATTCTTTCTACTTTATAATGACATAATCATTTTGATGTGGTCAGCTATGTATTTTATACTTATATTCTAGATTATTTCTTTTAAGCCAGATCAAAACAAAAATTTTGTCATTGCAACCAATGGTTTGAGAAATCAAAAAGAGAAAAAGATTTCTAATAACCATTTGTTCTTTCTAATTTCTTATGACAGAAATGTTTTGGTTGGTCAGTGATGTATTTTGTAGTTTTATTCATGGGTTATGTCTTAAAGTTATGTCATTTAGTCTTGTTGAGTACTTGCTTTGCATTGGAGCCTGTATTGAGATTAAAAGTCCCAAACCTCAACTGAGATTTGATCCAAGTACCTATCAGCCAAGAGTCAGAAAGCATAACCATTACACCTCCAGGACCAGTCTAAACTCAACATGAGTCTGTCCCATCTAATGCAACTCATGACTGGTGTTGCATCAGATTCAAAACATTAATCTTCCCAAATAAGTTGTCCATAATGTGCATACAATCAGTATTGGTAGGGCATGTCATGGTTTGGTGGGCACAACTATTTCTTGCCTATGTACTGCTATATGTAAATTTTCTTCTCTTCTCTTCTCTTATTATCTGAGACAATAATTTAGGCCATAATTTCTAAGAATCATGGTTCTGCTAATATACAGTTTGGCAGAAATGAAATAAAAACAAAATTCCATTTTGTTCCTTTTTTATTTTAATTTTCCTACTGATAACATTAGAACCAGTGATATTTGCAGCATACAGTAAAAAAAATTAAAAATTTAGTCTGGGGAAATTACAAATTTTATTGAAAGCAGGCAATGTACCCAAAGACTTATTTAATTTCTAAAATGTCATCTCTAAGCCAACCACACTGATGTCTGGAAATGAAATCAGTCTACAGATGTTATTTTCATTTTTATTCCATCTAGCCAGTTGAGAATATTGCTTCTAAAATCTACAGAAGCTTAAGATCAAAGCGATAAAAATGGGACTTTCTTGTATGAAACTGACCACACCCAATCTCTAAGAGACCACACCTATTGAGAACATCAATATATGCATTAATAAACATACTAAATAGTACAGATTTACAGTTTCTAAAAGTAAAACAAGTATTATTTGAACATCAAAGTATGTATTACTGAACACATTAGTTTAAGTCTTTTATTATGTACAGTTTTATTGCTTATGTGATCAGGATTACTTCAGCATAATAGTACTATGAACTAATATAAAAATCTGGGCATCTCTTAAAATAAAGTAAAGATTGATTAATAAATGTCAAAATTGGGATTATGTTTCAACCAAATTTGAGAATCTGATGTCAAATGGAAAGAAAACAATTGGACCATCACTCATTTAACAAGGGCAATAGTAAGCGCTCTCATGTTTCTGGGTAGGCACCTATAAAAGATCCCTCGTTGCTAATCAGAAAGAGTATCCTATTTGATGGTAGTGGGTTCCATTCTGAAGATCATAAATAGCAAACTGTTTGTTTTGACACTTAATAGTCACTGAATAAAGATGCACAATCCTTTCTTTAAGCAAGTTTGACTAAATAACTGTGTACTAACTGGTAAAATCACAAAATAGACAATTACCGGATGGATGTCATTAAAAACTTTCTTTTAAGTAAAAATAATAATTTTAAAATTACTCAAAATTTATGATGTTTGTTTCTTCTCCATTGTAATTAAATATCTCCACAAAGAGTTTAAAGAAACTGATATCTTTAAACTACACATTATATCACTGGATCCCAGTTTGTCTGTTATTTTCCCTCAAGAAATTCTACTTTCAATTGCTTGAGCAATATTGATAAAGGTTGATAATTTCTTACAAAATGTTACATTCAGGCATGCAATCACTTTTTTTTGGTAAAATGAAATTAAAGAAAGCTTAAATTTGGTTAAAACGAATACTGTGATCAAATGCCACCTACTAGTGTTGCATTATCCAAGACTTACATGCATTCCATGTCCTCAAGCTAGGACAATCCTTATGGTTAAGTCATCAGATCGGAATAATGAATGATGTGCATTCATCCCTTAAGATGCAGACAGCACAGAATCAAATATTTAAAAAATGGCAAAGAACACAACCTGATCCAGACATATATAGCATGTTGTTATCAACAATATTGATCAAGAAGAAAAAATAAAATAATAAACTTCACATTTCCAAGGTTTACTTCTTATTTCCATGTTAAAAGCCCAGTTGGATTTAATTTTTGTTTAGATGTTCAACATGACATTGAAGTAAATGGTACACAAATAGTGAATTATACCTTGTAATGACCGGTCCCAGTGGTACAGTATAGTGGTTATACAATTGGATTCTTGGATAGCAGTTACTGGGAATAAATCACATTTGAGGCATGAGATTTTAAATTTCAGTACCAGCTCCAACCCAGGGCGAGTGCTCCACAAGGCTCAAAGGCTATGTGAACAACTGGCCATGATTTATGCTGTCCTGTCTGTGGGACATTGCATATAAAAGTTCCATTGCTGCTTATCTGTAAGAGTAGCCACATTAGTATTGTGGCAGTAGGTTTTGTCTCTTCTTCTATCACTAATCTATGTCCTGAACAGACAGCACAGGAATCTGAGTTATATACTTTGGACAGAATGCTTGAACCGTAATTGGATATAAGCATGAAAATAAGCACAAACAACAACTCTGTACAGCAACAGTCTGTCAGACTGCAAAATTGGATAGCCAACTTTAAAACCCAAATAAGACAGCTGACACTTTTTCATTGAAGAGAGCCAGACATTCTTAATCACAATCATGCATTAATATAAAAAATAGGATTGTTTCTTTAATGACGCCCCTGCATAGTGGCTATTATGTGTCAGACTTACTATTTACAATGCATGGTCTTCAGAAGAAACCTTCTACAACCAAATGGGCTACTCTTTCAGCAAGAGATCTTTCATATGCACTTTACCACAGTCTTTGTTACACCATTTGCATATTGTTGACTGAAATGAGAAATAGCTAAATGTGTACACTGAAGGGGATCATTTCAATGATCTATTGTATCTCAGGAAGTTGTGCATTACCTATCCAATAGCTGATGATTAACAATTCAATGTGTTCTGATGGTGTCGTTAAATAAAAACTAAATAAATAATAAACTGATTACTAGCAAGGGATCTTTAAATATAGGCACATTCCCATAGACAGTAGTTGCTACATACAGAGTAATGAAAGTGCGATATTTATAGCTACATGTAAATGTATGGGAAAAAACTAACCAAGTTGCAAGAGATATTTGTGTGCAGGCCAGAACACAAATCTAATATTTTTTTTTAACTTGGCCTTAAACATCTTTCAGTGTCAGACAGACTTTGATAGAATGCACTTTATATCCAAAAGTTCAGATGCTACTGGTATATACAATTTATTTTAAAAAACCTATCCCAGACATTGACTGATAATTAAATGACAACCATTATTTATATCTATTCTGGACACAGCTTCTGTCTGCTGAATATATCCATTCTCTGGCATTAATATAAATCATTCAGATGTACCCAGATAAAACAAGGTGTGGTTAGTAAACTGATTTATCATAAAGATAAAGAAAACTTCAATAATCCTGACTATATAAAATGTCTGTACCTAGTATGGAAGAAAAAACAGGCATATATGCACTTCATCATTGCATAAATCATTGGAAAAAAACATATAGGGATTATACACATTTATTGGAAATATTTTTTGTCTGCTGAGCATATCCATACACTGGCATTGACATAAATCATTCAAATGCACCCAGCTAAAACAAGGTGTCGTTACTAAACTAATTTACCATAAAGATAAAGGAAATTTTCACAGACCTGACTAAATAACATGTCTGTACCCATTATGGGTGAAGCAACATGCATGTATGCACTTCTTCATTGTATAAATTATTGGAAAAAAACACCGTCATATAGAGATAATTAACATTTTCCTATTCATACAAAGCTTACAACCTTTCAGAGCCACTTCCACTTCCTCTAAATTAATAAGCAATGCTGATTTTCACTTTAATTTCATTTAAAAATACACAAAAGTACCTGTATGTGCCTCCTAAGTCAAAATTGTTTATTACACACTTATTTTATATCCATTTCATTTGATTGTATCTTTTTAATTTAATTTAAATGTTATCAATCTTCAATTATTATGCAGATAAAGCGAATCTATCTATCTACTCTAACCAATGAAACAAGTTAGCTTCAATGCCGTAAAGGACCAATCAGAAATGTTCAGTTCTGGCTTAAAAAAAACTTTTGATTTATGGGTCATGACATAAGTTTGAACAAATCAACAAAAACCAAAAAAACAACCCAGCTGTCATGAAAGCACTAAATCTACATTATACCAGATAACAAACCTAACAAATGAAGGTTTTCATTGACAGTTTCAGGTCATGCAAAGTAACTGAATGGAAATGATAGTTCCGAAATCTGTTGAAATAAAGTTACATCAATGTTCATATAGACAGTTACATCCTTTCAGTATGGTTTCATATAATTACAAATTGAAATCTCATAAAAAAGACCTGTCAGCCAGTTGCTAAGAAAAAGATTAAAAACCCGGAGACTAGGCATCTAAAAAGGATATTGTGTTACAAAAAAACATTCTTAGAATAAAAAGTACAGCAGCTCAAGAAATGACATGAAAATCATCAAATAATGCAAATAAACATATTTACGAAAGGATTGACAATAATTATTTTTGCATTCATGCAAGTATGATCAGACCTGGTGTCACAGTGGTTAAGCTATCAGACTCATGGCATGTAGGTACTGGGATCAAATGTCTGTCAATTTTAATATCAATACTGTCTCCAACCCAGAATGAGTGCCCAACAAGGCTCTCAAGCTAGATGTACTCTCCTTGCATTGACCAGAAGTCTATAGCTGTTTTATCAAAGGTTATAGTTATATTCTGTCTATGGGAAAACACAAATAAAAGATCCCTTGCTAATCAGAATGAGTAGTCTAGGTGGTAGTAGCAGAATGAGTAGCCTATGTGGTAGTAGCAGGTTTCTTCAAAAGACCATGAATCACAAAACACTATGTTTCTGAAACCTAATACCTGCTAAATAAATGATATGCTAGGGTGTTGTTACACAAACATTCCTTTCCTTTTCATGCAAATATGAATAAAAATATACTTTGCACATCATATGACTGTGATGCAAACAAAAAACAATCTTTTTAATTAAATTAAAATGAATAATTTAAACTCTTATTTCATCATTTTCTTCATTCTTGAATATGTGAGTAGCATTGTTTGTGATTGTTTGTGTAAATTTCATCAATATTTGTATTATGTAGAAACACAGTTATTAAAACATGAATGAGTGGGAAAGTCACTTCCAATAGTTTATGCATCTCTATCCTAAAAGCATCACCTAATATTGCTTCTAAACTTCTGTGGACTAATGTTGACAAGACAACCATTATCCACAAATGGGGATACATCCTCACAATGTCAGGGGTCACTCTGAGTCCGTTTGCACTCCCCCTAACCAATATAGTTCACAAAAACCTGGGCTGACAAAAACATATTTTGATTGGAAGCACCCAATCACAATTCGATTTTCAATGCATCGGCCTTCACCTTATCAATGTAAATGATGAAACACGGAAGAGAGGTAAAAATGAACGGGAGTACAGGGGTTATCAGTTTGGAAGTACGTCAGTTTCAAAGGTACCGTAATACCAAAT
>JAULBS010037491.1:0-10066 GCA_032355785.1 Symmetromphalus regularis
AAATAAGAACAGAATTTCAGCCACGGGACTTTAGAATATTCATAATTATGTGGCAGAAAATAGCTAGTTTTCTAAGGTTTTTTTTAGTTTCAAATATCATTTTAAATGTATATACATTTGGTCTAGACTGACAATACTAGGGGAGAAAAAAGTTCATCTTTAAAAAAAGGACAATTCAGTATATAATGAAATTCATCTCCTATATTGTTTGATGTAGACAGCAAACATATTCGATTATGTGATGGTATTCTTTTCCATCTACCTGTCTCAATGGGAAGGTAATGATCTGAAAAGCGAAAATGTAATAATTACAGCCAATATTTTGTCTGTAAATTCGTTAAATATGTCTCGAACACTATACTAGATTTAAATAGTTTGTAACATGATGCTTTGGATGAATTAGAACTATTTTCGTTCCATCTTTGTACAAATTGGTCCTGTAATCTTTCACAGATCAGCTGTTTTAACAAATGTACATCTATTATCTGGTTACATTGAAGCGTCCATTTATGACTATATCCCACATCATCGAAAATAGATTGTATACAGTTTAACCATGTATGTTCAGGCCCATACGCAGGGGGGAGTGCGACGGGTGCGCTCGCACCCACCCCCTAAATCTGTCGAGGTCTGTAAATATAAATTTGGATTGACGCAAATTTACTAGAATAACGTTAAAATTGAAAATAAATAATTTGGGCCTTCACAAATGTATCCCCCTAAAAAAAATCCTGCGTACGGGCCTGATGTTTACAAATGTCATTATTTTAATCATTCAACAGTAACTTATATACGAAGAATGATAACTTTGAATGTTTCCCTAGTCGTGGACCACTATTTGGATCGGGAAAAACGAGGGGTCCGATCTCATTACCAAAGCACATCAAATAAACGTTCCACTCACTGAGCTAGGACCCGTCCCACGAAAAAAATCAATATATTAGCAGCTATTATATCTAGGCATCAAAGAGCAATTTTAAGAAAACATTTTGTATTTTATATAAAAATACAAATTGACTGGGTAGGTCTACATGGTCTATAAAAGAAACCCGCTGTCCTCATAAAGGCTATACTTTTCTATTAGTACTAATGCGTCTTGCCTGCGCCTTCCTATGTATGGGATAATACATACTGCAGCCTTTAGTAAACCAGTCGTGGTCCACTGGATGAAACGGAAAATAAACCAATGAACTACCGCACCTCAGGTAGACGCCCTACCATTAAGGTTATATATCAAAACAAGTAAACAACACTAATATTATTGTTGTTTTTTGTTTTATTATTATTATTATTATTCATTTATTTATTTATTTATCATTATTATGAACATTTTAAATTATTGTTGTCATTATTATTATGAAAATTTTAAATTATTATTGTTTTTGTTATTATTATTATTATTATTATTATTACTACTACTATTACTATTATTATTATTACTACTACTATTATTATTTTTATTATTATTACTATTATTATTAAGTTTAAATACGATAATGATCACGTGATTTGCGTATCTACGCAATACATTTTTATATTGTTCTTATTAATAGTAGTGTTGGAGGTGTTGGTGGTGTTGGTAGTAATAACAGTATGATTACATGATTTGAACAATGTCTAAGGGATAATTTATTGGAAACTGACAAAAACAGACTACTTTGTATTCCTAAACAAACTACATATTATTTGTATTATTAAATATTATTTATGATAATAATAATAATAAAATAATAATAATATAATAATGATGATGATGATAATAATAATATAATAATAATAATATAATAATAATAATATAATGAGGATAATAATAAAAATAACATAATGAGGATAATAATATAATGATGATGATAGTAATAATATAATAATAATAATATAATAATAATATAATAATAATAATAATAATAACATAATGAGGATAATAATAATAATAATAATTTAATGATGATGATAATAATAATAACATAATAAAATAATAATAAAACAATAATAATTTTTAAAATAGTAATATAAAAAATAATAATAAATTAAATAATAATAACAATAATTAATTAATAATAATATGATCAAATGATCATATGATAATGATACGTTTGTTTACAATATTACTTGGTATCTGTCAGTCTGGATAAAGCCACGGGTGAAATGTACACATAACCGTGTACAGCCTGTACTAGTATAATGGTCTATTTATAGACTGTCTGATAGGTGTTTTACTACATAAATAATTATAACGGACCGATAGCAGTGTTGTGAAATCTACACGTCACCGTGTACAGCATGTATTGGTGTAATGTTCTATTTATAGACTTACTGGTAACTTTTACTATATAAATATAACAGACGGATAGCGGTGTTGTGACGAGTGTTTGGCCAAGTTGACTGACTAGGGAAGAAGGAAAATAGTTTTTGTTTTGATTTTTAACAGGTAATTCGCATTTCTGTACCTTAAGAAAGAAACGATGGTTTCTTTAATGACATTACAGGCGCGTAGGGCGGATTTTCAAAGTGGGGGGTGGTTATTTTTAAATGTGGGTGGGGGGTGCTAATTACTAGTAGTATGGATGTATAAAAAGTGCTGCGCGAAACCGCTAATCAATACGCGAAATTAAAACTGGCGAAAAAAGTGGGGGATGAGCCCTCCCCTTCCCCCTCCCCCCCCTCCCCCCAGCTCACCCAGCTTCTACGTAGCTTCACTAGAACAGAACAGAATAGAACTATTTCACTCAGGTCTGTCTGGGACGACGTGACAGGAACCTCTGTAATATATTACGCAACCCCTGAAATTGGCTGCGGCAATTGGCAATGCCGTGGAGATTGCTGCGTTTTTCATTCTTTCCGGCACTTTTTTGTTTTTGCCACGGACTAATTTTATTTCTTTTTCAAGGTGTATTTTTTTATTATTATTAAAAATAAAGGATACTTTACACTAAAATTGCCGTAGAAAATGCCGTTGACACAGATTTATTTCATTTTGGCCTTTTTCTTAATTGTAGGGGTTGAATATGTATGTGATATAAGGTTAAAAGTTGGATATATATAACTTAATACTTTGTTTTTCCAGCGGTTGTTAGTTTTTAAACATACGGTGTTTGTGACTCGTGGTCTGCCGAGAAAACCTGCTACAGCAGTTTATTATTATATTTCTGATTAGCATTTTCCGTTCCAACCAGTGATCCACAAATGGTTTATCTATGGCCGTGGTATGTGTTGTCCTGTCTGTGGGGCGGTGATATAAAAGATCCCTTGTTGCTTATGAGTAACCTATGTGGCGACAGCGGGTTAGTCACAACTAGAGGAAGACCATAACCCCACGACCGCATTCTAACTACTGTTGCTAGTTTCTGGCGATTAGTAACAGTAAAAAATATATAGGGTTTATCAAAAGTCCCGAACCACAGGAATATATTTATTAAATTAAAATAAATGTTCAAACTGTTGGTCAACTTCTAAGGACTTTTGAACTACATTAATAAATGAACGTCGAGCTTTTTTTTTTTTTTTTTTTGTTCCATGATAAGTCTGAAATGAATAAAAATATATTAAAGAAATAAAATAAGATTATATTATTATTTTTTAATATTATTATTATTACAAGGGGTCCCATTTCTCAGCGAAAACTGAATTTATACTTTAGCAAAAAATAATCCACTCCGCGAAAAAAAAATTAGTTAAAAAAATTAAAATATTGAACTTGTGCTATACCTCGAACAAACGACAGAAACATGAGATTTGGCCGATATCGCGTGATATCTCATCTGCGAGACTAGTCCTACACCATTTGGAATGGTTCATACGTGTGAACCTCTCTCTTTCTGATAGTCTAGCCTACGGAAAATATCCGGAGGAGGAGGTGTAGGGACTTAGGCATGCCACCGGACCCCTCAAGTACTTCAAAGATTTTTCTCACTGGGACCACTGTTATTATTATTATTATCATCATCATCATCATCATGTCAGTCGAACTCCACATGGCCCTTTCTATGTGTCAGTAAAAAAAATAATAATAAAAAGTAAAGTTTGTTTTATTTAACGATGCCTCTAGAGCACATTGATTTTTATCTTATCATAAGCCGTTGGACGTCAATCATATGGTCATCCTGACACATTTATTTAGGGGAAACCCGCTGTCGCCACATAGGCTACATTTTCTGATAAGCAGCAAGGGGTCTTTTATATACACCGTAACACAGACAAGACAGCACATACCACGACTTTTGATGAACCAGTTGTGGACCACTGGTTGGAACGGAAGATAGCCCAAACAAGGATCGATCCGACGACCGACCGTTTCACAGACGGACAGGCTACTGTTTGAGCTATACTCCGCTCCTAATACACATCAGATTCATATTTTATAACAGTAATATTATCTTTTTTATAAAACTGATTGATAATAATCTTACACTGATACTCTTCAGAGTACGAAACTCTTGCGAATCTGGAACATTTTCTGAAGCTATTTAGATTTTAATAATTATGTTATTTCAGCGAAAAAAAATCCAGTCTGCTAAAAACATTCGATCTCGTACTACACTTCACGCAGAGGACAAAAACAGACGAGATTTGGCTGATGTCGCGTGAGATCTCGTCTGCGAGACTGTGCGAGACTAGAACGAAAGCATTTTGACTGGTTCATACGTGTGATCCGCTCACTTTCTGGTAGTCCAGTCTATAGAAATTTTTCATGAGGGGGTATACTAAGTTTTTCAAGTATTTTCCTCACTGTGACCCCTGTTATTATTACCTCGTTCATGTCAGCCAAATTCCACATGATCCTTTCCATGTTTTATGTGTTACAGGTCAGTCATATTTTATTCTCAATAATATCATCTTTTTAAAAAAAACTGATTGATACTAATCTTAAAATGATTCTCTTCATAGGAAACTCTTGCTAATCTGGAACATTTTCTGAAGTTAAATTTTAATAGGTTACGTCGGTTACATCTTTCAGGAATATAATAGTTCACTTGACGTCCATACTTAAAGACCAAGTGCGTTTCCGACAAATTTGCTATACATCGTCAGGCTAATCAGGAAGAAAATATTAAACATACTTAATGCTGGCGAAAGGATTGCGATAGATCTAATGACATATTCTGGCGATTTTTTTATTTTTATTTATTGACATTTTTCTTAAAATAAGTTATTTATTTATTTATTCTCGTTCAGAATTAGAGTACCTTCGGAGGCTGGCCCACACTTGACTACGTGTCAAAATAACCAGTGTTTGACATTCAATAGCCGATGCTTAATAAATCAATGTGCTATAGTTGTGTCATTAAACAAAACAAAAAAAGAATTAGGGTAATGCAATTTGTTAAACTTGTCGGAAGGCGAATAAAGGGATGTCCCAAATCGTTGTCTTTAATTGCCTTGTGTAAAATAACTTTTATAATGTTTCACGAAAGACACGGATCATATCTTTGTGATCACAGTAATTAGTTTTAGACATTGTAACTTATTTTGTAGTTTTACGAGGACCGCCGCTGATTTTTCACAGGGTAACGTATTTTCCATTTATATGAGGTATGCGACGGGTTTTGACATTGTCAAGTATTTTAAAATTTTATGAGGACTACTGAGATGTTTTTAACTTTGTAATGTTTATCACTAATTTGTGTAAAAATAGCAAAATATACCAGTTGTAAATGCACCTGTAAATCAACAAATGTTTTATGACGACTGCCGGGGTGACGTATTTTCTATTTTTATGAGGTATGCCACGGGTTTAGACATTGTAAAGTATTTTAAAGTTTTATGAGAACTACAGCTGCTTTTTTACTTTGTAGTGTTGTTTATCACTAATATGTGTAAAAATAGCAAAATATTTTATTTTATTTAATTAATCTGCAGGATTATCTGCGTGTGTATGAGTGACATGCTTATATGTATGTGTAAATGTGTGTATGTAGGAATTATTATATACGTATGTAGGAATATATATGTATGTTTATCTAAGATTATATGTATATTTGTGTGTAAATGTAAAACATTCTGGAGAAATAAAATCATTATTAATTTTTAAAAAAATTTAAATATATAAATATTCCAGTTGTAACTTTGAAAATGCACCTTTAAATCAACAAAAGCTGAATTTCATGTTTGGTTTACATTTTTTCAGATTCTGACGGATGAGATCCTAAGATGTTTTCCTCGCAAAACGAGCACGATTTGAAGGTGAAAGGTTACACCGTTGTGAAAGAGGTACTCACCCCCAGAGAAGCAGACGACTACAGAGGACAGTATGAAGAATGGCTGACGCAGTTCGAGGAGGGAACATTCCCCCACACAAACAAATCCCTAATTCAGAGATACAGAGTGGGACACATGCAACCTACTTGGGAAGTCCGTCTCAAAAGCAAGAAGGTGTTCACTGAAATCTGGAAAACTGACCAACTGCTGACAAGCTTTGATGCCATTGCTATAGGGAGACCTCCTGAAGATGGTCAGGAGGACTTCTTCCGGCCTGGTCAGCATTGGTTACATTGTGATCAAAGACCGGCAAGAGAAGGACTGCATAGTTATCAAGGGGCTGTTTATTTAGAAGATTGTCAAGAAGATGACTGGGCTTTTGAGGTTCTCGAAGGATCACATGATCTATTTGCGAAATTCTACGAGAGTGAGCACGTTAAAAACAAGATGGCGATAAAGCCTCATTGGCGTCTTAAAAATTTGGGCGACGAGAACCTATCGTGGTATCTACAAAATGGCTGTGACCGAAAACGGATCTCCGTTCCAAAAGGAGGAATGGTGCTATGGGATTCAAGACTGATCCACGCTAATTCTCGTCCAGTAGAAGGAAGGGAAAACCCAGGAAGATGGCGGTTTGTGGTATTCGTCTGCATGACCCCTGCAACTTGGTCTGATGAAGAGTCTTTGAGAAGAAAAAAGGAAGCTTACGAGAACATGAGAATGACTACCCACTGGCCTAGCGATGACATAGGGTTCTTTTCTGAAGAACTCCCGTCATATGCCGCAAAGAAAGTAAAAATACCACACGAATTACCTGCCATTGCGAGAACCCCGATGGCAAAGAGATTAGCTGGTGTACTAGCTTATGGACCCCTAGACAGCTTATCTCCTGGTTCTGCCCCACCAAAGCCATTGTGGTCTGAGAATAGATTGGAGGTGATCAGGCATCAAGAACAGGAATTGGATAGACAGGCGGCTGCACAGAAAGAACAGATGTCGATGTTTCTGCGTAGACGTATTTTCTTTGCTTCCATCTGTGTGGTCTTCCTCTCAGGGTTATTATATTGTTTCGTGTAAGTCAGACGACAAAGCCTTCAGCTAAAACACATATCTCGGTATAACAGTCGAAGATGTATCAAGATAAAACAGTAACTGAATGGTTATTCCTTGAACGTTGTGGCATAAAAACTGTGTCGTGCAATATTACATGCATTTGGTAGAAAATAGCAAACTGAATGAAAACCAAAACATTTGTGATAGTGAAACTATTTTTGTTGAACATTTTCGCCGTAGAACCGTATAATATAGGGTATACTTGTTTGTGCATTGTCGTATTGTATAGTTTATGTAATATGGTGTACGGATTTTAATATTTAGTGTATATGCCTTACTTAAAGGTGCAGCATCATAATTACAAATGTCATAATTATTATTATTTTGTAAATTGTTGTTTGAATTGAATTGTTATACTCAACATGCATATTACATGAGGTTTACCATTAATCACTGTCGGACACAGATTTAACTTTTAAAAAAATATATATATATATATTTATTTATTTATTTATTTATTTTTTAATTATTATTATTATTTTTATTTTGTGTGTGTGTGTGTGTGTGTTCTTCATAAAATATCTTATTCATATGTGACCATATGCATATTTAGTATAATTTAACCTGTATTAAGCAGCCACCTGTTTTAAGAGTCCACATTTTCTTACTCCTTTGTATGGCTACTTAAGACAGGTTTGACTGTATATCAATACAAATAATTTTGGGGGACTGTCAATGTGCGCAACGATGACAAAGCCTATATCATTTAGTGTTTTGCTTCTGTTTTTAAAATTCAATTCGTCACAAAAACGTAACATAAGATGTGATGCGAATCTGATAACAGAATAATTAAAAAATAAGAGTGGTTCGGTTCCATTTGCGTTGTTTGTTATTGAAAAAGTTAAATTATTGGACACTCCATATCACTTTAAAACGCAGTATGTGATTAAAGGGGGATAACTTACTTTTAACGCGTTTCTACTATTTTAATTATTGATTATCGCCACTTGCCAAAAAGTCCTTTAAAATATTTGTGTTGAAATGTATTTTCAAATAATATTATTTATTGCATCAAATAAAGACAGCTGTATAGGTGTCCTTATTTGGTAATAATAAATGAAGTTTTAAAGGCCGGTTAGGGGTCGTTCGCATATATTATGTTAATTTCTTTACTGCACGTTAAGAGAAAGTGATGAAGGCCAGCATACAAATTTACTTTAATCATAAAAATCGTAAAATGTTTTATCATTTTAACTTAGGGGGTTGCTAACAGTTGGTACTCTGCACCATGAGAATTACGATCATTCTGATCGTCTCCTTATATACCTTTCCTTACTAATCAACATTTTAAAACATTATAATTATTATAGAAACAGGACAATATATTTATACAACATACTTTGATAAATCAGTCGTAGATCACTGAGAGAAACGGAAAATAATGGCGGGTATGGTAGGGTATGATAAACGTATATTAAGTAGGGTAAACGTAGAGCATGGTAGGGTATGATAACTATGGTATGGTAAACATATGGTAAGCTAGGGTTCGTTGTGTAAACGTAGGGTAAAGTAGGGTATGGTAACTATGGTATGGTAAACGCATGGTAGAGTATGGTTGTGTAAACGTAGGGAAAGGTAGGGTAGAGTAGAGTAGGGTATGGTAACTATGGTATGGTAAACGCATGGTAGGGTATGGTTGTGTAAACGTAGTGAAAGGTAGGGTAGAGTAGAGTAGGGTATGGTAACTATGGTATGGTAAACGCATGGTAGGGTTGGGTAGTGTAAACGTAGGGAAAGGTAGGGTAGAGTAGAGTAGGGTATGGTAACTATAGGATGGTAAACGCATGGTAGGGTAGGGTTGTGTAAACGTAGGGAACGGTAGGGTAGAGTAGAGTATGGTATGGTAAATGTAGGGTAGGTAAGGCATACGTAGAGCAGGGTTGGGTAGGGTTGTGTAAACGATGGGGAGGGTAGAGTAGATTATGGTATGGTAAACGAATGGTAGGTACAGTAAACGTAAAACAATGTATGGTATGGTATGGTTGGGTAGGGTATGGTATCCCATGGTAGGGTTGGGTTGTGATAACATAGGGGAGGGTAAAGTATGGTAAACGTATGGTATGTATGGTAAAGGTAAAGCAATGTAGGGTATGGTTGGGTAGGGTAGGGTAACGCATGGTAGGGTAGGATTGTGTAAACGTAGAGGAGGGTAGAGCATGGTACCCTTATGGTAGGTAAACATAGAAAAATGTAGGGTGTGGTTGGGTACGGTACGGTAACGCATGATAGGGTAGGGTTGTGATAACATAGAGGCGGGTAGAGTAGATTATGGTAAACTTATGGTAGGTTGGGTTAACGTAGAGTAATGTAGTGAATGGTTGGGTAAGGTAAGTTAACGCATGATGGGGTAGGGTTGTGTAAAAGTCGGGTAGAGTAGGGTAGGATACAGTTCAGAAGGGTATGGTAAACGTAGGGCAGGGTAAACATATAACATGGTTTGATTACAGAACTGTTCCAGTCCATAATGTATGATTTATCTGTACATACAAAACTAAATTAGGTTATCACATGGAAAGTAACCATATGTTAAAATAGACTGTAAGTACACTTGGGTTAGTTTATTAGTCTATTTAGAGGTGTAGAATAACAAGAGGGTTTGCAAATTGACAGAATTTCAATAACTGCGTCGAAAGGTATATTTTAAAATTTTAATTTCTTTCTCGATTTTGAAATAATTTATATATCTCTCTCTTTCTCTCTCTCTCTCTCTCTCTCTCTCTCTCTCTCTCTCTCTCTCTCTCTCTCTCTCTCTCTCTCT
>JAULBS010037502.1:0-10065 GCA_032355785.1 Symmetromphalus regularis
CCCCTAACTAGTATAGGGAACGCAGACAGCACCCCTAACTAGTATAGGGAACGCAGACAGTACCCCTAACTAGTATAGGGAACACAGACAGCACCCCTAACTAGTATAGGGAACACAGACAGCATCCCTAACTAGTATAGGGAACAGACAGCACCCCTAACTAGTATAGGGAACACAGACTGCACCCCTAACTAGTATAGGGAACACAAACAGCACCCCTAACTAGTATAGGGAACACAGACAGCACCTCTTAACTAGTATATGGAACACAGACAGCACCCCTAACTAGTATAGAGAACATAGACAGGTCCTGGCAGTGCTTACAGTTTTTGGGTTTTTTTTTATTTTTCTCTCATGACGTTCATCACTATGCTGAAACCCTTCTATTTCAAATTCGTTTATCTACTCCTGAATAAAATGAAGTTTTTAATCAGGATTTCAATCCACTTTTAATTCAATTTAAATTCGTATTTAATCATCTTCATATATTGTCTTAAACGCGTACACTTTGCACAAATGGGAAAATGTTTATATTTTTGCACAACTCGTTACATACATTTATACAAGAAAAAGAAAATCCTGCACTTTCAATACTGCATCTAGCATGTCTTAAAGAATAGCTAAGATATAAATATAATTCAAAGTAAAAAGTCTCATTTCTTTGATTTCTTGGCAGGAGGTGGCGTATTAGGAATGGCAAATGACCCTACATCTTTGAGTCTGTTCTCAAACAACTTGGATAGGTTCCCCCCACACTTGTACTCTGGTGTCTTGCGATTGTTATACTCTACGCAGTTGATGAAGATTTGCCTCACATCCTTCACAATGCTAGATGGATCGGAATAGGAATACTTATGTAGTTTATTTCGTATTGTAGAGAAGTCCATAGGCTTGTGAATCACTTTGTAGTAATCAGGCACCTGAAATATTAAACAAAAGAAAATAACATTTTATTTTTATTTACTTTGTTTATGTTATACTTCTGGCCAATATAATAATACTAAATTACTGTTTATCTCAAGATATGTTTGCTTCGAGTTACAGCAACTAGAATTCTACTGAATGACAGTAATCGTTGGACCTTGTTGATGTCAATAAATATTTCCTACTACTTCAAAGAAAGGATTGTTTAACGAAACCCCAGCACATTGGTTATCAGTGACTAAGGAGTCGACATTCACAATATTTATGTCATGGTTTACAGAACCAATCCACTACCACCACCTGCCTGTGGGTTTTGATAATAGCAAGGGATTTTTTTATATGCACCTTCCCATACAGGATTGCACGAAGGCTTTTGTTACACCAATTGTGAACCACTGGCTGGAATGAGAAATAACTATGGGTCCTCTGTAGAGGATCGATCCATCAACCCAGGGAGCGGGATGAAGCTCTAACGGTCGCGTGTCTGCCTGTGAACCAGTAGGTCGTCTGATCGATCCTTCTCAGTGGACCCAAATGCAGTTTGGGCTATTTTCCGTTCCAACCAGTGATCCACAACTGGTTTATCAAAGGCTGTGGTATGTGCTGCCCTGTCTGTGGGACAATGCATACAAAGGACACCTGGCTGCTTATCGGAAGTAACCTACACCAGCAGGTTTCCTCTAAAGACATGTCAGAATTACCATATGTATGACGTCCAATAGCCGATGATCAGATAAAATCAATGTGCTCTAGAGGCGTCATTAAATAAAACAAACTTTTAATCCATCAACCCATCACATCGTAGGTATACACTGTCTCTTTAATACATAAATTATTTTTACCATCAATAAAAGTGATTGCTTTTAGTTGATCATGTGGTTATTTTCTATTATATAGGTGGTGCATGACTGATCACCAAATGCTGTGGTAAAAAAGATGTATGGAGATGGTCATCCATAGATTCAACAATGAACAAGGTTTTCTAGACTTACAATTTCTAAGAAATGGCAAACTATACAATATTAATGTAGACCTAAACACAAAATGTTACACTGAAAACATCTTTATAAATACTTACATCTTTCTTGCTGACCGGCTTCAGGAATGGCCAGGCATCATCAAGTTTCATCAAATCTTGTATAATCTCCTCCAACATTTTCATCTGTTGTACTGTACTGTTGCCACGGAAACTACTCACATATTTGGGAGTTACATCCATATCTACAATACGCAATTTTTACACAATGAATGCTGATTGGCATTAATACATTTTGAAGCAGACACATTTATTAAATTTAAATAATATATAAATTTTATTTTTATAAAATGTGTACATTCTGACAGGTTTACATTTCAACCATTTAAATTAAGAAAATGAAAAGGAGAGAGAAAAAAACTTTTATTTTAATCATTGAAGTGTTGCAGACTGAAAATAATTTTGTAAATGATAGAAGGTACTGAAAAGCATCACTGTAAATAGTAAATTAATCATTAAGCAGTTGGTCACAAATTAAGAATAAGATTGTAAAATAGACTACCACTTGTAGAATCCTGAGATAGTTTGGAGGTAGATTTGTTTTTCTTCATACGTGGAGTATCGTCGTCTGAATTGCGGTGATGTTTGCGTGATGCTGGCCGGGTTGGAACAGGGCTGTCTCGAGGACTCTCTCGGCGGGAGCCAGGTCGACTCGAGTTTGGAGTAGAACTTTTAGCTTGAGGCTTCTTTTTAGATGGAACTATAAGGAAAACAACATGCAAGTTGAGTAATTTAGTGTTAATCATATCTACACCATATGCAGTGTATTAAAAATAATTGAGGAAGTCTCAAGCTTCTCCGAGACACCTTGAAAATACTTTAAACACATTTAGCATATGTAGATATCTGTTACAATTGTTTCTAAATATTTAGAAAAATTAGTTTTACCAAGTAATGATACGATGAAGAATGATAATTAAGGACATTTAATTTTTAAGTTGTTAACAGTATGGACGATGATAGTGTTTGCCGAATGTTTTTTTGGTATAACTTGATCACTATAACAGCTGGTTACTAAGGAACGGGCACATTGGTTTCAGAGGTAGATTCCATTTGATGAGGTTTTCACAAAATACGCTAAGTATGTGTGAGGATGAACAGATGACGGATAATTGAAATCAACCCTTTAATCAGTCTGGTTTATGTAAAAAAGTTGGTTGGGTGTCAGTGATGGCAAGTACCCACTCAAACACCACCAAGATACAATACTATGAATCTTTTAAATTCAAAGAAGTGTGGTGTCACCAACATTAAAATGTTAAAACTGCACTTAAGTACAAAAAGTGATATATTGCATCTTTATATAATACCACAATTTTTTTCTCTTCTCTTAAAATGACCCAACCAGTGTTATGGGGTGGTTACAAACACTATTTCTTTCCTCCTCCACCATGATAAAAAATACAGCAAACCTTTTCCTATCTTTATTTTTCCATGTTTGTGCAGACCCAGACACATGTGACACTGCCACTTGCCACGCGGAACCTTCTTGAGTACCGGTTCGGCACACTCAAGATGGTACGATCCGGGGCAGCTGTCACAACATAGCAACATTCCCGCTTTCCCACACTTGGTGCAGGTGTTATCGTGGGCATCCTCTTCGTCCTCGGAAGAATCGCCATCACTTGATAATGAGCTGTCTTCAGAATCGTCTTCACTGTTGACCGATCTGAAAAATGATGTAATTGTTTTTTTTATCTATTTAGGCTAAAAGTTATATAAGCACAGAGTCTAGATTTAAAATTAATGTTTGTCAGCTATTATAGGGCACAGACTTTATCAAGCACTGTCTTAATGTTCTTACTCGTTTTCCTCCTCCTCTACTTCTTTCTCGGAATCCTCCTCCTCAGCAGACGACTCCTGACTGAAAGTACGGCGACGATCTTTACGAGGACTTCGTTTTAAGTCTTTAGGCCGGCAGCGAATGCAAAACCAATTTCCTGATGGAATTTTCTATTTGATAAAATAAAGAAAATGTGTTCACGTCTGGTGTCTTGTATTGAATTACTTCAATTTATTAAACCCTATATGATTCAAATTTTGATGACATACTTTCAGAAACACTGAGTAAAAATAGAAATATTTAACATAGAAGCTAAATGTAAAAGATGACAGTTTCAGTGTCTGAAAATAGACCTTAATACAGTCTGAAATTAGCACCAGTATCAATAAGGGAACACCAATAAATTGGTACAAATTTAATGAGTTTATTATGCTCAAATGCCCATTAAAATCTGCCAAAAATGCAATAAACGGACCAACAGTATGTATATAAAAAACACTAATGGGGTAAAATAAATTAGTGGAGCTGGTATAAAAGCTGAAGTAGAACTCAAATAAAAAAATTAGAAAGATTAAGAAATCAATTCAAAAATGTGATGACTATATTATCACAAATGATAACACTTAATTTGATTTGCTGCTTTTAAAGATGCACGACACATCAATGAATACCTACAATAGCCGATATTCATTTTTTGAGCTGTGGACTGGTTAAACAAATATTTCATTTCTACAAAATAGTAATGAAAATAAACATTTCAGTGCACTCCAATCTTGCTTATTAATTAAATTTCATGATGTTTAGTGTTTTGCTCACATCATATTTTAGATAGATGTGATGTATCTTGCCTGTTAAAAAACATTTAAACAGGGACCATTAGAAAAAGTGCAATTAGGTACACTAAAGGTGTATAAAACATAACAATTAAGCCTGGTATAAAAGATTGTTTCATACTGAGTGTTTAAGACAATATATGTGATGTACCTTATTTATTAAAAAAACAATCGCAATAAACCAGAAAAAATTTAACACTGATGCCTGGTATTTATAAAATATTATTTTCCTTACGTCAAGTTTTGGTTTGAGACAATACATGTGATGCCCCTTGTCACATCCATCACACAACAGCATCTTCTCGGCGTCACCTTTACGTCGGCAGATACAGCAGCGAGCATGCAGTGCAGACTTAGCCCATGCAACACTTTTCTCAAATGTGGCTAGATGCAGGAATATCTGCGAAAGACTGGAGCATTGTAACAGTGATTCTGACCATCTCTGCAGAATTTTCTTATTGGATGCCTTTGATGCTTTCAGTTCAGGTTTTTCTTCTATAATGAAAAAAACGCGTTAAAATAAAACCTACATCATTACAATAAGTAAATTATGTATGACATTAATAACTGTTCATTAATTGAACTGTGTTTTCACAAAAGTACAAATAACGTAGATTTGAGAAAAACAGTATTTTACAATTCCTAATACATGTATAAGAACCAATGTGACAAAATCCAGACAACTGTTTGTGTAACTGTGGTATGTGTAACTGTGGTATGTGTAACTGTGGTATGTATAACTGTGGTATGTATAACTGTGGTACAGACTGCTGTAAGAGTGTACCAGTCTGTAAGAGTATATTCATTGTTATTTATGTGACTTTATCCTGCAGTCACTATTTGCAGTGATAGTTTATAGTAAAGTCATAACCTAGTTATAGCATGTCACGTGACAATACATTATTATTTCTTGATCTTTTAATATTTACGATGTTACTAATATTCCAACATTTTTCCATGGTCTTTCATCAGAACTCTGATCTTTCCACATTTTTCTAGGTCCAAAATATGAGATCTTATTTTTCATGATCTGTATAAACTTAGCTTTAGAGACTTGATCTAAATACACTCACAGAGTAACATGATAATCATACATCATACACACCTTCTTCACTCTCGTCTTCTTTATCTTTATCTCTCTTCGCTTTCATTTTCTTGTCCTTCTCCTTTATGGCTTCCAATACCGCCTTCTGTTTTGCTTTCTTTGTAGCTGCATCTTCACCTACAGTGAAACAATAACCAATAAAAACAATGTTAGCATACATACAGAGGATGTTAGCATGCATACATACATACAGCAATTAAGAAAATGTCCGCGGCAAAATAAATGCTGTGGTGAAATAAGTGTCCACAGCATTTTCCACAACCATTTTAGCATAAATTAACTGACGGAAAAGAAAGTGCAGTAGAGAATGAAAAGTTCCATGGCATTCTCCATGGCATTACTGATTGCCGTGTGAAAATTCAGGGGGTGACAGAGGAATCTTTAACAATTATACATAATTATGTGCATTTCCAGCATCACAAGCAAATACACATTGTATATGGAATCCTGACGCTTGTGAGTGGTACAAACATCTGTTTGTTATTCCAGTTTTTGTGATGGGTAGATTTATAAAAATAGTTCTTATTGAATTCTGATGGCATAAACAAGTGCTGCCATACTTTCGTCTTTTAAAGAAAATGTTATCAAAATAGATTTAAGATACAAATCTGTTTAATGACCCTCTACCTCAGTACAAAAAAAAATAATTAACTATTGGGGGTCATAATATGGTATACCCATTTCCTGCAGATGATGATCAAAATACATTGATCCCACGTAACGTTTGAAAGATCTATTATTTAAAAAATGACTAATGAAGTTGGGATGTGTAATGAAATGCGTAAGTACGGCGTGACGATGTTGGTAATGGAATACTTGTCTTACCTAGTGGAAGCAAGAGGAAACGGTCATCCATCCCTAGAGCAATCTGTAACAACGCTCTTGACAAATCTTTGACAACCACTTCAGAAGTTGAGGCAGTCGACTCCTTATCATTGTCTCTGCAAAATTATCAAACACAACATTGTAACACAGACATTTCAAGAGTCAAATTGAAAAGGGAAAGATACATACGTATGCTTGCATGAAGACAAATGCCATAGTAAACATGCCAAAAGAAATCATAACAATTTGACAAGACACCCAAAATATTTTTGCCATAAATGTATGTTTTGTACTGTTTCTCATACTGCAATAAACAAATTGTAAACATTTATAGCAATGTTACATCTCCAGATAATGAAACAAAGCAAGGAAATCAGTAAAAACATACAGTTCAGTTTTCTCAGGTCTGGAAAAAGTAGGGTCTGATGTCAAAGGATTGTATCCACCTTGCTCTATAGTGTCTCGCCATAACAGGCGATCATCCGTCTGAAACATGTAAATTATAAACATTAAAAACTATGTTATGTATGTATTTATGCTTTAATAATTATACTAATTATTTAAAATCAGTTATGTCAGAAATTTAAAGTTACAGGTATTCAATAAATAACACTTGGATATATCAGAGGCATCATTTAAAGTCACCATTATTAACAATATTTTTCAACTGAGTACGTATGAATACCGCACACCACTATCATTTAATGTGGTATTATTTTATGGATGGAACACAACTTGTCCTATTGTAAAAGGAAGACAATTCTGGTTGTCTGTTCTGCGTGGCTGGTACACTAATATAATTTTGAAAGGTAGACAGTTTTGAGTTTTGCAGAAAGATTAATTATTTTCCCTCTTCATGCCTTTATTTTTCTTTTTTCAGCATAAGTGCTGAATTTAACAAGATGTTGGGCCCCATTACACTTTATCACACAAGCACAAGGACATGAAACTTTTGAAACTGAGAAAATCATGACTGAAAGTTTGACAGATGCGGAAAAATCTGAATTTAAAAATTATTTCTATAACTTAATCAATGTTTGCAGAAATTATAAATGATTTCAGATATTTCAATACATATTAGTAATTTGTTCAATCATGATTTTCTCAGAAATTCCGAATTAATTAGTCCACTGAGCATTGTAAACAAATACATTGATTAGTTAAAAAAACTGATTCTTGTTTTTGTGCTATTGAGTTTCGGGAATCCAAATGGACTGTGATAAAACCTGACAAAAAGTGAGGCCTGGTTTAGAGTGTTCTGTTTAGGATGTTAAATCCACAACCATGAGCAATATGCTTACCTTAACGAGTCCCAGAGCTCCAGCATATATTCTGTCTTCCAAGTCCAGCAACGTGTCTCTCAGATTGAGTTCCAGCGTCTCCTCGGCAGAATCATTTTTCACTGTTCCCATCGCTGCTTTCTTTCCCAAAATACCACGTGTCATAGACAGTGCCTTAACACGGGCTGCTTCTATTGCATCATGCGGAAGAGTCAGCTCATTAGTCGGACAGTTTTTCAATGATTTACTTAAAATTGACCGCATTTCCGAAAGAGATTGTTTCAAACCACTTTCCCGAAACCCTCGGCTATTTAAGCTATCCAGCAACTTGTCCACTATCTCCAAATCACTCACAAACAACCACTTGACACTTGGGCGCTCACATATTTGCCTAGAAACCTCTGTGTCACGAACAGGAAGTGGGTCTTCCACCTCCAGTTTTGGTGGAGCACCATCAACCTCCATCTTTGAAGATTCTTTCATACCTTGACTGTCACTTTCCGAATCACTAATCACAATAAGGTCATCGTCAGATTTTCTCACTGCTTCCAGCCTTGGATTAACAGGAATATCTTTATTTGGAACCTTTGCAGACACATTTTTATCGCCATTTTCTGACAAAACATTAGCTTCTTTAGAAGTGTTGAGAGACTGATTCTCCTTGTCACTACTAGTACTTGTATTATTTTCATCGGCTGCGGTTAGAACTGGAATGCTAGTTTCATTTTTACCCGTTGTTTTAGAATTAGGATCCTGCAGTACTGGATGGATGATTTCATCTGGCACAAACAGTTCATTGTCTTCTACAAACAGACCAGGTAGAGAATGGAATATCCAATATCGTCTGAACATTCGGTCACGACCGATGGGGTATATTGCATTAGTTCTTTGATATTCGAGAATTTTGAGTATCATTTCATGTTCTTTTTTCTCAAACAAGGCTTTCTTTTTAGCTTCTTCCTCTTGCTCTTTCTTTCTAATGGCTTCCTTCTCCTCTGCACTTATCTCGTCATCAACGACAATAAGACTTGGGCTAGGCGTGCTCCGATCTCCATCCAAGAGAAATGGTTTAATTGGAACATCTCCATTTGTGTGTTCAGTTCTGAAAACAAAACAATATTTTTAATATTCCTTAAAATTAACTTTACATAACTTGGCTGGTTACATTTTATTTTATTTTATTGTCTCGTCACTCAAGATTGCTGGATACCTTATATAAACAGGGCACAGTATGACAAAGAGTATCCCATCACTGTTGTTTTTAGAATTATGGTTTGGTTTTCTGTGGTGTAAAATATCAATTCAACAAGATCAACTCTGTGCCACAGGTAAGTAATTTAGGTCACCATCAGACCTGTCTGTTTTAAAGGTAGAGTCCTACTTGATTTTAATGAGAATATAGACAGATCCTGGGGTTCTGAATCCCTGTGGTGTAATCTGGTATAATTAAGTCAGGCCACCTCCATCTGGTACAATTTTATAAAATATTTATTGACCCAACCCCCATCTCCTATGATACTGACTACTGAATTCACCTAAAAATTATGCATCATGAAATTCATATAATTTCTTAAATACAGCGGTTTTCTTATATAAACTTGTACTAATGTCTTAATTTTGCTAGAAACATGCAACTTTGATTACATGTACCTGTTTTCTTCATTCCTCATCAGTTGTTCTCGTTCCTGCATCTTTAACAGTCTTCGTTCCTGTTCTCGTTGCCGTTCCTCCATCCGCTTTCTGTACCTACAACATCCACAAAAGATCTGTAAAGTTAAATCTCTCCTAAACCAGTGTTGGAAATGGCCGGGAGCCCGAGTCCACCTGAAATGGGATCAGGCTACGCGCATGTGCAAAGTAGCTTCATTCACAGACTTGGGACCATCTACGCTGATAACACACGGAGTATGCTAATGAGTAAAATGACGATGCATGTACATCTTACCTTGATAGAACGCCCGAAAGCACAAAAATTTGTCAACAAAATCTGTATTCCGGGTATTACTTAAGAGTCAACGACGCAGCGAACATGGATGGGACACTCCATAGGCCTATTCCATCCACAGCATGCATATATATAGTTTGTTTTTTAAATTAAAAAAAAATAATAAAAAAAAATAAATAATAATAGTATTAGAAGGAGTTTGGCCTATATAGAGTTAATACTTTGATAACGAAATGTGTGGAAACAGGTGACTAACAGAAACACAACACCGTCGAGTATCGGTCATTCCAAGCATAATAATGTGCTGCTTAATTTTCAAAGCAATTACAGTAGC